>PKMM01018733.1:430799-476008 GCA_002933915.1 Eutrema heterophyllum
AATTCTAGGATTTAGACTTAGATAGTTTTCGCAACGAGAGTTGGTTAGCTATACTTTAGTGATTTGAGTTCAAGAACCGCGCTAAATCTGAATCATGTTAGTTAGTTTGTCTACATTCATTGAATTCCTGAGAGATACCCTGAGCCTATCTTCCTCCCCCATTGATTTACAACTCATTTAATTTACGTACTTGCTTTCGTTTACATCTTTTGGTTTAGTTTAATTCTAATCTACATAATCTATTGTGCGATATCTAGAGTTCTTGCGTTCGACCCCCACATATACTACAACAACTGCTTTAGTACTTATAGGGTATTAATTTGAGCATATCACAAATGCAAGAAAGATAACAAAAGACAAGAAAGCAAAACACAAGACTCAAGACAAAAGTGTTGGATCATGAACTAAGGTATCAATGAGATGGTTTACAATCAAACAATGAATCATTTGGAAGCATTAGATATCATTCTAGAACATGGAATACAAACGTAAGACTAACCCACTTCTGTGGTATCAATCTTCTTCATTGATTACTCGATTAAGCTAAACTCCCGTTTGAAATCGAAAATAATCAATGAGCATTAATCACGAGTCCATTTAGTTCACTTAACACTCAAAACATCAACTCCCGCAGGTTAGGATATGCCAAGCTCACAAAAGGTTTGGTTCAAGCATTTCTTTGAAACCCTCCCGGGCGAGAAATGCCTAAGCTCTAGATACGAATGAATGAACCTAGTCTAGCACTAAACACCGTTTACTCGAATCTATCCCTAAAGCATGGGATGAGACCAACAATCTAACTAATCTAGGGTGTAGTTCTAGCTTGGTTTGTCATGCCAAACTAGCACCTACCTAATCTAAGGTGTAGTCCTAGGTTTTGGTTTATCATGCAAATCTAGCATAGAGAATGAACCTAAGTGAAGAATCTAACAAAGATCAACCTAAATCATCATCATATAACCATCAACCAACCAAATCAAACATAAACATGATCCAACAAAAATCTATTATTCACAAGAACACCAAGAATAATCAAAAAGACATAATATACAAAAGGGATGAAGAAATCTTCTCTTTGATGGCATGAACATGAAGATTCATCAAGAACACCAAGTAGTGTTCTTGAGCTTTCCCAAGTTTAAGAAGAAGAAACTTCAAGAAGAAGAAAGAAGAAAGAAGAAATCAAAGTATATATATGAAGAATCCTTCAAAAGTGTGGATTATACATGAAGAATCAACCCAAGAATCTCTAGAGAGAGATCTTGGGTTGAGCACACACAAAGAATTGAAGAAAACCTCTCTAATAATAATAAAGCATACATACATCTGGCTCAAAACCAGTTATTAAAGAGTCTTGGTCGACCAAAGTCACCAAAAGTTTGGTGGAATAGTTAAAAACACGTTTTTACACTGTTTTCGAAGGTTGGTTTTTGGTTTGATACGTCTTTACTAAATCGACAATAACTCTTGCACCACATGTCGGAATGACTCGAAACCATCTCCATTGAAAAGCTAACTCAAATATCTACAACTTTCATGAAGATCGCTGAAGCTAAATCCGAATGTAAACCGTTCTTCTGAGTCGATCTGTAAAGTACTTCAGATGGCTTCGGTCGCGGTGGTGGATCGGTCGATCCAGAGGGGATCGATCGATCCCCCAAAAACATGAGATCGATCGATCTGGCATTGTAGGTCGGTCTGGGAAATCTTCGATGTTTGGGATCGATCGATCCAAGTTTGTGGATCGATCGATCTGGCTTGTTTCTCCACTCGCTCCTCTTGCTCGCCAGACTAGACCGTCGTCACGAAAATCGTCATAACTTTTGATCGCACCGTTGGAATGGCCTCACACAACTTCCAAATGAAAGCTAATCCATTGATATATCTTTTGTTAAAATCGGAGCTCAATCCATCGGTGGGAAGCCTTTCATACAATGCCAAACTTCTGACGTCTCAACCTGATCCTGCATCTCTGTATTCCGCAATGACCTTTTATGTGGCTATTTTCACTCCTCCAACTCCTTTGACTCCAAGAACACCTGAAAATGGCTCAAGTAAGCCAAAAAGAATGCAAAGACAACTTAGGACATCTAAAATGCAATGCAATCCAAATGAGACTCAAATGCATGAAAATATCTCAAAACTATACAATGTGAGATTAAAACCTATGAAAATAAAGCCCTAAAAACAAGTAAAATATGGTGTTATCAAACGCCATAGAGAATGTGTATCCCCAGGCTCATCATGGGTATTGTGTATGGCATTTGTCCCAAAATGTGAAAATCCATGCTTCTAACATCAACAGAGACGTAGTCGCATGGAGATTCATGGAGTGCAGAAGGAAATACACGGTGGCTGAGTTCGACAGTGCTTATGAGTCTTGTAAGACGAGATATCCTTCTGCGGCCAAGTATCTTGAGGAGAGTACCGTGAAAGAAAAATGGGCAAGGACTTGTTTTCCAGGTGATAGATACAACCTAGACACGAGCAACGCCGTGGAATCTTTGAACAACATGTTTACGGACGCAAGGAAATACTCATTAATACCCATGATTGATACCATCATCAAAAAGATTTCTGATTGGTTTAATGATCATCGGAAGGAGGCCGTGGCTGGTTCGACAGATAATAAACTGGTGCCTTTTTTGGAGAACTACTTGCACGATTTATGGCCTGTTGCTGAGAAATTAAATGTATCGGAGCTAAACAGTTTCGAGCTTCAATACGATGTCATTGGTAGTGATGGCAAGTCTTATTTTGTGAAGTTGATATCGAGAAGTTGCAGTTGCAGGGTGTTCGATATTGAAAAGTATCCTTGTGTGCACGCGATAGCCGCTTTCATTGCGTTCAAAAAGAATGCAGCTAGAAATCGTGAAATCGGAGGACATGATATCCAATTAGAATTACATGAATTGTGCACGAGGTATTATTGGACCGAGTTGTGGGCGATGGCGTATTGGAGGACAATTTATTTAGTGCCGGATATGTCTGAATGGATTGTCCCAGATCACATCAAAGAGTTGCAGAACATACCTCTGGAACGCGTCAAGAAGAAGGGAAGAAGGAAAACTAAGAGGTTTCCATCGGGTGGGGAACGGCGACCAAGGACGCGAAACAAAAGGCGGCCAAGGCAAGGACTCCAATGGTTGCTTTTTGGATTTGGTAGCCCTGTTTGATTGTATCTTAACCGTTTGTGTTTTAAAACTATGTAAAACTGGTGTTTTGTTCTGTAAAACTGGTGTTTTGTTCGGTAAAACTATATTGGATCTATGGATTCTGGTAAAACTTGGTAAAACTGATTAAAGATGATAATGTGAACCAATACCTTATTCAAAGTTACTCGACAGAATAATTTGCGTTGTAAACGTCAGAAATAAATGTTTTCACGTGAACTAACATGGAAATTACGATATTGATAATTTGGGGTTCATATGAAGTAATCCCACCAACAAAGTTCTTATACTATTAAAATTATTTTAACAAAAATAGCCAAGTTAGTAGGGTAAAGTTGCAAAAATGTAGAATTAAAACATATTAATGCACACAACAATTAGAATGATAGATTAATGGAGGAAAATCAACTCTAAAACTACAAAATCAAAGTTTAAGAGTGAGTAAAACTAAATAAATTGAAAACAGCCAAAGTAAAACTATTTGGAACTTTCGTAAAACTAATATCTTTGGTAAAACTATGTGCAATTTTTTTGGCGCCAAAAATTTCACCAACATTTTTTGGGCGCCAAAACGAAAAATTTCACTAAATCAATAACTCAAGTTTTTCCTCTTTTTTTAGATCCGATTTCTTTTCTCTCTTTTTCGAACCTCTCTCTCCATTTCTCTCTCTCATTTTCTCTTTCGTTCTCTCTCCATTTCGCTCTCCCCTTTTCTCTTTCGTTCTCTCTCCATTTCTCTCTCTCATTTTCTCTTTCGTTCTCTCTCCATTTCTCTCTCTCCTTTTCTCTTTCGTTCTCTATCCTATCAAACTGCTTTGCTCATCTCAAACTTCTTTCGTCTCTCTATTGACTATGGACAAGTTCGAATCTGATCCGTATTACAGTGACATGAAGAGGGCGAAGAAGGAATACGACAGGATGTTCTTAATCGGTTTGATGGAAGGTATACCAACAAGGTGTCCCTGCGGTGGTCGAATCGTTGTGGAGCCTTCACACTCCCCCGGATCTGATGTGGGAAGGAGGTACCTTGTTTGCAATGAGTTTGAGGTAAAACTGGAAAACTTTGGTACAACTATACTGTCGTCAAACTGGAAAACTTGGTAAAACTATACTGTAGTAAAACTGGAAAACTTGGTAAAACTTTACTGTCGTGAAACTGGAAAACTTGGTAAAACTATACTGTAGTAAAACTGGAAAACTTGGTAAAACTATACTGTCGTGAAACTGGAAAACTTGGTACAACTATACTGTCGTGAAACTATTATGTCTTCTTGTGTAGGATAATGACCTCCACATTAAAAAACTTTGGGTTCGATGTGTCGAAGAAGAAGCCACTAACTTAAGAAGGACGGTTGACTGTCAGGCCGAGGAGCTTCACAGCCATGTATATCGTATCGAGCAGCTGGAAAAGGAGATTGCAAAGCTGAAGGAGGTGGTGGTGGGTCGAATCATTGGTTAACTAGTCTTTCATCTAAGTATTTGACTTTTAAGAATTTTCTTTGTTGTTTCTGTTTGTCAGACTTATTTATGTTATGGTTTGTAAGACTTATTTATGTTACGGTTTGTAAGACTTATTTATGTTACGTTTTGTAAGACTTATTTATTTTAGTTTGTTAACACTAGCACGATATCAAACAACTAGTTCCAATATCAAAGCGAAACAACTAGTTCCAATATTAAACCGAAACAACTAGTTATTTTAGTTTGTTAACACTAGCACGATATGATACAACTAGTTCTTCATCGACCTTGTGCATCGCCTAATCGGTATATCGACTGCAGTATCCGCTTTGCGTTTACCATCATTCTTCTTGGTCGCTCTCCCTTGTGGTAAGACTTGTTGTGGTAAGACTTGTGGTGTTTCTTCATTAACCTGAAATCGAAAACAATTAGAGTATAGTTTTACCAATTTTTCCAAGTAATACATTTTCAATCAATCATTGAAGTGTTACCTTCTCCGTCTCTCTTTCTCTCTCGTATTCTCCTAGTGCTTCAGCCTCCTCATCTATCTTCTTCAATATGTAAGTTTCCATCGTCTTCATTCTGTTCTCAAACCCATCCATGTTCTTATTAATCAACTTAAACCCTTCGTCCATTTCTTTCTTCATCCCTAGCACAAGCTCTAACAACTCGTTTGCACCACTCACTTCTCCAGATGTTCCAGTGGCAGCAGGTCCCTCATTCTCAGCTTCCTCTTTCTCAGCCACATCAATGTTGTACATATCCTCAAAGAAGACTATACGTCCTTCCTCGAGACGCTTCATCCAACTACGAACAACCGGATCGTCGCGATCATCGACGTCGTCTTCTTCGAAGATTTCATCAAGAAGAGCTGCTTCTCCATCACGAGGTGGCAGGATGCTATCAATGTCCTGCGAAGAATGTCAACAATGATGTTAAAGATTATAAACAAAAACAACTCCAAAAAATTCAAATGCATAGGATAACTGACCTGAGTTTTACCAAGTTCTTCATTGATTTTTGAAAGAGGAAACCCTCTCATGTTGCTCTTCTTGAACTGATACTTGCACATCCTTGGACACTCATGGTCTGCCTCTGGAATTGGCTCGCGGAAAATACTCCCCAACTCTGGAATTGCCTCAAACGCTAGCAGCTGCACAACAACACACATATAGTTGAGATTAGTAAGAGATAAGTTCAATTATGAAAAAGTTGCAACAATTACTAATACCACAACTTAATTCTACATACCTCCAAAGGGATATAGAAACCGGAAATCGGCCATAATCTGTTCTCATTGACGACTCCTTTAAAATTATCCATCGTGTGAGAGATCTGACTGAGCATGTACTAAAAAGACATTCTCCCCCAAGGAAAAGTCTTGCACAAGTCAAGATCGTCAACAGCTCTCTGGAAGAAATCCACAACCGGAGTAGCATCTTTTCCGCACTTCGTCTGAGCAATGATAATGCTGCAAAGGAAATACAATACAATCATCCTCAGCCTATCTTGAGTAGGTCGCATCCCCTCCTCTAGCTTCCCTTTCACATCTTCATATCTGACTTTTTTGCCCGAACAGCCTCCTCACAAAAGTCTTGCCACCCAACTCATTATAATTCATCGGTACTTTTTCTTCTCTATGCAGGCGGTTCGAACCAATATCATCCACATGCCCTGGAGCTTGTGGTTGTTGTCCTTCGGCAAGTGGAAGATGTGTCTGAACTACGGATGCGTTTGAAACCAATTCCTCTCCTGACGCGTAAGCGAAGGCTCCAAATTCTCAAGAGTTGACAGAAATTCTTTGACGTAGCACCTCGTCGAAATCTTTATTTTTTTCGTGTACTCCGTTGCTGGGAAGTACATTCTGAGAGGTTGCAGTGCCATTGTTTCATCACCGGATTTCTGCAAAAATCAGTTTTCTCAAGTTATTCCAGTTATACATCAATATAGTTTTTCCAAGTTTTCCAGTTTTACGACAGTCTATTTTTACCAAGTTTTCCAGTTTTACTTTAAACCCAACAAATTGACATGCTTCCTTGAGTAACTGTGTCAATTTCCTTACTATAAAGAGAGCCAAGAGCACACAAAATTTCTTTCAAATGCTTAGTTTCTACACAAACCATTTCAATTTTCATTACATAGAAACAAAGAACCCAAATTCATCATCTAATCCAATATCAATTGACATCAAAAGGAGCTTACAAAACTCAAATTCCCTAGTTTTACCTAACTAAATGGGAATACTTACCGAATGGGAATCGGAGCTGTCATGGGAATCGTCTCCTTCATCGTTATTGATGACTCGGTTTGTATCTTCTTCCATCTCTTCTTCTTCTTCACTCTCTGTTCCGTCTTCTTCACTCTCTCCTTCACTCGGTTTCTCAAGGTTGACTTCTTCTTCGTCTCTCCTTCTTGTTCTTCGTCACTCTCTTTTTCGCTTTTTTCCTCTTCTTCGCTTTTTTTCTCTTCTTCTCCTTCCGTCTCTTCGTCTTCTTCATCTTCTTCATTTGATTCTTTTGCAGGATTCGCCTCGGCGGTTCCCTCGACGATCGGAGGAGGAACCACCACTTCTGAGTCGTTCATAGGCACTTCCTCCGCATTGCCGGCCGGCGGCGGATCCCTTAGTCCTATTTCCGACAGCCCTACAACATACTTAACCCCCTTCCTCCTTCCTCGACCTCTTCCTCGACCTGTGATTCCTCGACCTCTTCCTCGACCTGTGATTCCTCCCCTCGTCTTCGGCATTGATCGAGCCTCGTTGCGATCGTTGGGAGATATCGATTTGAAATGAGGAGTAAAAGTAAGGAAAACTAGGGATGTCTCTGGATTTGAGATCAGTTTTCGGGTATGACCCGATTGGGTTGGGTGGGTTTTCCGTGGGCGGGTATAACCTTGGTACATGCTGTAAATTTCTAAACTGGAGTAGGTTTTATGGTAATTTTCCTATTTTTCGATTTAAAAATAGTTCTAATCGAAAATAAATTTATAAAAGGGACATCAGATTTTCGTCTGAGATAAAAGGACTTTTCACACGATTCCTCCTGTATTTGTTGAGCCAAAAAAAAAATGGAGTATTTGATCTATGCTCCGTTTTAAGTAATCGTCTTCGTCTCACTCTCTCGTTGTTTCGATCGAAAATCTTCGATCAGCGTTTTCTAGCTCCAGCTTCGCGATATTCAACTCAAGAGAGATACAATTGGGCTGAGTTTCCCATGGGAAATCGCCTATTAGGGTTGTGGGCGATTGTGATTTTACTCGTCGGAAGCTTTATCGGCGCTTCCATTGCATCGATTCACGAGTACAAAAACGAAGGGTTCACTGTACGCGCCAATGCTCGATTCTTCCATGGCGGTAGCGAAGGTCTTTACGCTTCCAAGTTTCAGGATGTAAATACTTCTGATGACAAACCTCTTAAAGGAAAGTCCTTCATAAGGTCAGTTTCTCTCCTTCTCAATCAGCTTTAATCCCTGGATTGTGTGGAACTGATAGATACACCTGGATGTGGGTTTGGAGTAGGGAACATTACTCTGAAGCCTTATGCCTTAATAATTCTAAGTTTGATTCCTCTTTGTTCTCAATGTATCTGAGATCAGACGTCTAAGCAAGTAAAGGAGAAAGCTCCATTGCAATACCTCTATAGCTAATGTTGTCTAGCCAATATCTTTGTTTTTTTTTAGGTTTGATGGTGTGACCTTTGTGAGGACATTGGAATCTGCTAGCAAACAGAATGCAATGCAGTCAACTGCAGGGCTGGTGGAAGCAATAATACTTGAGGTGAAAGACCGTGATAGAATCGGGGGATCTCTTCCCAAAAGCGATGGTCCAATTTGTTGCACGCCGGAGCTTGCTGATACTGGATCTTGCAGTCTTGGGGAAGTTATCATTAGGAGAGATTCTAATGATCCTGAGTGGCCAAGACAGATCAAGACCTTCTTTAAAGGGAATAGGACACAAGTTAATATGTCCCCAGAAACCGTAGTTATTAATAAGACTGGGATGTACTATCTTTATTTCATGATATGTGACCCGGAATTGGATGGCACTATAATCAGAGGAAGAACAGTTTGGAAGAACCCTGATGGTTATTTACCGGGAAAGGTGGCTCCTTTAATGAAATTTTTCGGATTCATGTCGTTAGCTTATCTTTTGCTCGGCCTAGTTTGGTTTCTGCGGTTTGTTCAGTTCTGGAAGGATATAATTCAGCTGCACTATCATATCACTTTGGTTATTGCTCTTGGTATGTGCGAAATGGCTGTTCGATACTTTGAGTATGCTAATTTCAACTCAACTGGGATGAGGCCAATGGACGTTACTCTGTGGGCAGTGACCTTTTCTTCCATAAAAAAGACGCTTTCCAGGCTTCTTCTTTTGGTCGTCTCTATGGGCTACGGGGTAGTGAAGCCTACCCTTGGTGGCATAACCTCGAGGGTACTTCTTCTTGGAGTCATATATTTTGTCGCAACAGAGGCCCTTGAGTTGGTTGAACATTTGGGAAACATCAATGACTTTTCTGGAAAATCAATGATATTTTTGGTGATTCCCGTGGCATTACTGGATGCTTGCTTTATTCTGTGGATTTTCTCATCATTGGCGAGAACCCTTGAGAAACTTCAGGTAAGATACAACACTTATATTGAATTGATTTCTTTATTTATCAAGAGCAGATACGCAACTGAATATTCTCTGTAAAATTATTATATCTGAAAAAAGTATATATAACCATGTTATCTTCTATAAATTCCAATCTCTGGCTTATTATGCAGCCAGTTCTAGGGAAAACCAGTAGCTGCTTAAGCCATCGACGAAGATACAGTTCTTCTAACTTTTTTTAGCTGCTTATCTGTCTAATGTTCACTGCAGATTAAGAGAAACATGGTTAAGCTTGAGCTTTATAGGAACTTCACTAACACACTCGCTATCTCTGTGTTGCTCTCTATTGCTTGGATTGGTTTTGAGGTAACAACTCTCTAGTGACTGACTCGTATATTACTTGAAACTTCAAGTCAAAGGAGTGCAACTGAAATCACATTCTTCTCTGTCTCCGTATCAGCTATACTTCAACGCAGAAGACCCTCTAAGCGAATTCTGGCGAATGGCGTGGATCATTCCAGCGTTTTGGAATCTACTATCTTATGGTCTATTAGCAGTCATATGCATCCTTTGGGCTCCATCCAACAATCCTACCAGGTTTTATCACTTTCCTTAACCTTTACTCAAATATTTTAGACTTCAATGGTCCATTGGTCAACTGCCAAAGATGTAAAGATTCAAGACTCTTATTTGGTGTTCACCAAGAGATATATATTTGCACCTTGCAGGTATTCATACTTAGCAGAAACAGGGGACGAGTTTGAAGAGGAAGGTATATCATTGACGAGTAGCGGAATTAAGAGTACAGGCGATATTGAAAGGAATGAACTTCTATACGGACTTGCAGACGAGGTTGAGGAGGACAAACGCGAGTAAACTTTTCAGGTTACAAGCATTTAATAGCCTATACCTAATGAGTCTATACCTGGCAGAGTAGTTTTTAGTGTAAGTCTTGCATCCCAGTTTGTAACCTTTGTGTAAATCTTTTAACCTTTGTGCCTGAGTAAGTTGATTTCTGACCCTTAAGGACTTATTTACTCAAATCAAGTTCTTGTAGTCTTATTTTCTTACTGTTAAAGGACAAAAGTTCCATTGAAGATCTTCTACTACATACAGTCTGCTTAATTACAGAGCGTTAAATGGAACTTTTTTTATGTTAGAGACTTGAGATATTCATTGAGACCGGGAAGTTGTTGATCATCATCGTAGCTGTACATTAAAGGAACTGTTCTTGCAATGTTTAGACAAGCTTTTGAGAAGGCTCTTGAAAATGGTCTTGGATTCAGACACTCCCTGTTCAAGCATTTCCATGCTTTAGATATCTTCTGGACAACATGTGTTCTGGCTTCATCAACAGTTGATCCCTTGTGTTCGTTCAGGTAACACTCTACATACGATCCATCAATCCCATCTTGGTTCTCATCCTGTTATAAGTTACAACACACAAAATTGTTTCTAAGATTCGATATCAAGTTTCAGATTCTCTGTAGTCATTAGTATCATTAGTTCAATATAACCTTGGCACTGCCGAGATCATCCCAGAGCCTGAGAATTGTAGCTGCAGATGATACAATCCCTGGGTTGCTCTCAGTTAGTTCGACTTTTTCTCTTGTTAGTTCGTCGCCCAGCAAGAAGTAGACATGGAGCATCACTAAAGGAACACCTGAACTCACAACCCCATTCTTCATATACTCTTCGGTATTCGGTAAGTAACCCGAAGTAAACCATTTTGCTTCTGCTAAGAATGCTTTACACAAACTTGCCCACTGAGATACAAACACATTAATACGGTTTGAACCATTTGAGTTATATGATACAAAAAGTCTATAAACATGATCTTGTTTTGAATGATAATTACCGATTTTCGAAGAGAGTCCGTTGGGTTCCAACCATGTGATTTGCAGATACTCATGCAAATCTCCATTGTGATCATATCTAGAGCTTCAAAGCAAACCTTCATGTATCTCGGTAGCTTCTCAAGCCCCTCATGGTCCCATCTACACAAATGTTTTCATTATCATTAACATAGTTAAAAACAAACAATGTGAATCAACTTAAGATAAAGGAGTAGTTTATGTGTACCTCTCAACAACTTGCGTGAAGATGGTGAGTTCTTCTAGCTCCCCATAGACATCAAAAATGTCATCTATGACGTAAATGAGCGATATCAGTTTGGTAAGATCAAGCCTCTGTTCGGATAAGGCCGGATCTTGAAGAATCTCCATTGACCACGTGTGCCATTTCAGTGGCTGGTTTCTTGCCTTCCTCAGCTCCTTCTCTAAACCAAGCTCTCTCCACCATCTGAGAAATCATAAACCGATAAAGAGTCTTCTATCGAATTCACTTATTTATCAACTTAAAGCTAATATCGATCTTTAGGATGTATCATTCTTGACTTTACTTGATTATTTGAGATATTTCCTCCTGAATTAGTGACTTTAACATAATGGAATCGATCTCAGCCACTCGTAATAGGGTTTGTAACCACTCATTATCTTCTTGACCCGCGATTTTGATCATGCTTATGAACCTCTTGGACGTTAATCTTCCTAAGGTTTTGTGGCAAGGCTGCCTCAAAGAACTCATTATCACTTGCTTTTGATGACTTTCTCGACCCGAGCAAAGTTCAGTAAGACGGGTATATGTGAGTTCCCTCACACTATCGAGTATTTCTTCGCCTTCTACACCGAGCTCAGAAGCTTCATACAATTCTATAAGACCCTTCACATCATTTTGTAGGTCGTCTTCGAATCCACTCTTCTTTTCTAGGATGTTTTCGAAAATACCTAAATGTTTTATAAGCATCATACCCATAAATACGCATATATCATACGAGCAATGTAGATATATTTACATGTTATATCACGTACTTTCTTGGACATTGAAACCTTCTTGCCTCAGCAACCGAAAGCAAAGCGCGACCTCATGGAGATCTCGTCCATAGTATTCCTTGATTTGGGTGTATTCTTTGTAAATCATTTGAAGGATCTGATCGATCTCGTGTATGAAATGGAGATCGATGCCTAGACGTTGAATGGCATCAATCATCTCTAAGCTCTCGAATGGATCATCTTGGTTTGAAATTAGTATATTCTTGACCTTCTTGATATTCAATACGTGTAAATATTCCTACAAGAAAACGACACAATCTTTTGAGATGATGTAATATTAAAAAGCAGTAAGAATCAAACATAACATATATGTACAAACTATGGATGCCTTATGATCAAACTGCCTCAAAGGGCAAGAAACCGGATCATAGACATAGCTCGGGATCGATCTTTTAGCATTTGGAGGCGAAGAAGAAGTCAGCGTGCTGCGAAATTTCAAAATCAGAAACGTTGGAGAATTGTTTGGATTTGTAGAAGCAAAGCAAGAAAGTGAACTTATTATGGGTGTTACTAAGGCCATGATGTATAAAATTAAGCTTTTTTTTTTTTTACTTTTATGAAAATGGTGTAAAATTTCAAACGAATTACTCTTTATATATATAGATTATTTATAAAACATAAAAGGAGTGGTGGATGGAGGATTTAGGGGATGGGGCCATAACCAAAACACATGCTATCAATGTATCATGATATTGAAATATTTTAGCCATACCTCTAAAGCAGACAATTACTAAAATATTTTAGCCATACCCCTAAAGCAGACAAATACTGTGAAATGTTTTTTTTCATATGGTGGAATACTATGAGCGTTTCTTGGCCACTATTAAACAAAGGACCACCAAAGCAAAAACGGAGGGAGAGAGGCTTCTGAGGATTGAAGCAACAAGCAAAAGAGAAGCTCTGATTTGAAATTGTATATGAGTCTTCTGTGTAGTTCCATCAATTAATATGGTTAATTAGAAAACTTGACTTTGACCAGTTTAACAATCTGATAAACAATGCAGCAACATTAAGGTTATGTTTCATCACAAAGATCCAATAAATGGAGAATTGAATTAATTTGAAGCAAATGCGTTTAGTTTCATTTCATAGAGTTTTGTATGTTGAAAGAGCTTCTAATGCCTCGAGAGTTTTGGCTATTTCAAAATCAGCTTCAGCTTCTTGCATTTCACCTTCAGTACAAAGCTTCATGGCTTCTTGCTGCAGCTTAAAACGGTCAGAACTAGACATATTGCCTTTGGAGCTGAACTTGAAGGACTATTTTCTTTCTCTCGAGCAGGAGGATGCCTTGCAGAAACCAAATTAGCTTGTCTGAAATTTTCAGGAGAGGGATTTTCTCCTTCTTGTAGTCTCTTTTTCCAGCAATTTTGCTTGTTGCAATGCCTCTTTTCCCTTTTTGCAAGTGCCTTTCTTTTATGAGCTAGAAATTCCTGTTTAAGAGTGTTCTGAGCTGATTGAAAATTTCCCAAACCAAACTCTGACTTGGTCTCAACTTTTTCCTTTTTTCTGCAGGAATTTGAGACCTCTTGCAATGCTCACCAGTAAGCAAATCCATCACAATCGGTTGCTGCTGGCCCGATTGAGAAACAACTCTAGTTTCTTCTTTCTTTGTCTGTTTCAGAACTTCATCCGCTTCATCAGCATTACCTTGTAGTCGCAAAGTCAGAGCCTTTTTCTTTTCAGCTTTACTTCTTCATGGATTTCATTTTCATATGTATCTTGAGTTTTCAGAAATAAATAATCTTCTTCTTCTTCTTACTTGCAACCGTAATTGCCGTCGAGAAGAGCGATTGCAGCCGCCAATATAGAACCATAGATTGCCATCGGAACACAAAAAAAAAACAAAAACCTAACGCGTTTCATTTTGGAAGGATTATGGTTACAGATTCAAGAATTAGCAAGTGATGAATAAGACGCAGGACACGAGAACGACGATCTGGGACTTGCTGCCTCTCAGCGACAGCTTTATTCGCCGGTGCACAAGCAAGTCGTGGAGGAGGAGGAGGACCAAAAATAATAAAAAAAAAAGTCGTCGAGGACTTCCGACAACGACAATTGTAAAACAAAAAATAGTTCAGCGAGTACTCGGGGAAGATATACAATTTACTTTTTAGTAAATATATATTTAACTTTACAGTGTACAACAATGGCTTCGAAGGCACAATTGGTCATTAATTGCAACTTTTGGTTAGCGAGGTCTTGTGTTCGAACCCTTTAGATGTTATTTAGTAGTTTTGTCCCCCAAACCCAATATTCCCTATTATTCTATTACTCACCTCACCCGTCAGTCACTCTCTCCGGTTGTTAGTTGGCATTTGAGGAAACATTAATCAGATATCAATTTCCTTCATCCGTCATCTTCCTCTACGGACAAAAGGTGATCTTCTCCTCTTTTATATCACTCTTTTGGACTGTTTCTCCCCTTTATCTGAAATTCTCGGTGAGTTTCTGATCTGGAATTTTAACATCACTGTTACAGGAATTGTGCTCGGTTTATCTATTTATCTTGGTTTAGTTATTTTTTTGGCCATTTGAGATGACTCCTCTTCCTTCGTAGTCTGGGTTTACCCTTTCTTCGAGTTCGAAAGGAGTTTCTAGATCGGGATTCTATCATCTCTAATTTTCCCGTTACAATCACACCTTCACGGTTCCAGTTCCCCATGGAGAATCGTTGTTCTTCGGCGATTGCGTTTTTGCTCCTCGTCGGAAGGTTGTGTTGAGCTTTGGTGATGAAAATTATGAGTATTAACTAGGCCCGCAACTTGGGTTAGTCAATTAGGAATGTGTTTTTCATATTGGGTTTTGGTTTAGGTTTAAACCGTCTTAACTTTGTAATTGCCCTAGTCTATATAAAACTAGGCATGTGTGAGGGTTTTTTAGTATCCTGGAAATTCTAGAGAGAAATTAGAGAGATATTTCTTGTTCTTAGAGAGATTATGAGGAACCCTAATTCTTTGTAATCCGTGGTAATAGTGGATTACTGGAAAGCTCCAGGCCGAGACGTAGGATCACACATCGTGATCTGAACTCGTTAATTCTTTGTGTCTTTTATTTATTGCTCAATTCCGCGATTATGGAGACATGGATCAAATCTCATCAAATTGGTATCAGAGCCTAGGTTTTAGGTTTGGGAGCAATTGGACAGAAAAGTTCTGTAGGGATCTAGGTTTTAGATCCGGGTTGATAGCTGGGATCAAAGCATCAACAGGTTTAAGGGTTTCAGCAACGCGAAGAAGATCACGCAGATCGCCCGAGTATCGATCGACACCCCTTCCTGGTATCGATCGATACGACTGTTACGTATTCGCAGAAAGTCGAAGAAAAGTTTGGTATCGATCGATACTCCATCTTGTATCGATCGATACGGTAGTAGAAGCGTGTTAAGAAGTTCGTTTGATCGAGATGTCTTCAGAAAAAAAGCCGAAGGTGAAGATAGCCATCTTCGACGGACAAGGTGATTTCTCTATGTGGAAGAGAAGGATGTTAGCTCACATGAATCTTCGGGATTGAAAGGCGAGCTAATAACACCAACCACTAAGCCGGATAAGCTGGTTATCAAGAAGGATGAATCAGCGGAGGATTTTGAATAGAGACTTAAAGCAGAACAAGTCAAGAAAGAGGAGCGAGCAGAGAATGCTATGGATATTTTGACACTCCATCTAAGAGATCATGTCCTCAGGAAAACAGAGGAGTGCACAACAACACGTGATCTTTGGGCAGCACTAGAGAGGTTATACAACACCAAGACTCTACCGAGTCGGATTCATCTTTTGTATAAATTTTATACATTTAAGATGGATGGGTCTAAGTCAATCGATCAAAACGTCGATGACTACTTGAAGACTGTTTCGGAGTTGGCTAGTGTAAAGGTTAACTTTGCGGATGAAGTGCAGGCAATTCTACTACTCAGTTCCTTGCCACCTCAGTATGACTCCATGAAGGAGACATTGAAGTATGGTAGAGAGTCCATCTCTATTGAAGATGTGGTGAATGCGGCAAAATTGAAGGAAACTGAGTTTAAAGTTAAGGGAATATCGACTTCAAAAGAACTGGTGAAGCGAATGTGGCTCGTGGGAGACAGCAAAATAGGGATCAACGAAATTCTGGGAATCGAGGCAGAAGCAGGTTGAAATCGGGAACAAAAGTCACATGCTGGTTCTGCAAGAAGGAAGGACATGAGAAGGCTGATTGCTATGCTTGGAAGAAGCGGAAGGGCGGCGATGATGAAGATGCCACAACAGCAGTTGTTATCGAACAATCAACAGAAGTTGATGCGTTATCAGTCTCGGAAAATTGGCATCAAGAGAAGTGGGTGATAGATTCGGGTTGTTCATATCACATGACCTCAAGGAGAGACTGGTTTGATACATTTGAGGAGCTCAACTCTGGACAAGTGCTACTGGGGGATGACTATTCTGTGGAGGTTAAAGGAATAGGTTCCATCAATATAAAAGCATGTGGTGGCACGGTGAAGACATTGAAGAATGTCAGGTATATTCCTAAGCTGAAGACAAATTTGATATCTACAAGTACGTTAGATAAGCTTGGGTTTGATCATGCTGGAGGCAAAGGAAAGACAAGGTTCTATAAGAACGGGAAGATGGGTCTTCAAGGCACTCTATGTGGTTCTTTGTATTTGCTTGATGGGGAGACTGTGGTAGGACAGTCAAATATAAGTGTTACCAGGAAATCAGCCAAAGACGAGACAGTTTTGTGGCATAGAAGGTTGGGACACATGAGTATGAAGAATCTGATGATCTTGGTAAAAAGAGGCATCATTGACAAGAGAAGGATTGGGGAGATGGATTTCTGTGAGAGTTGTGTAACGGGGAAGACCAAGAGATTGAGATTCAACATTGGGAAACACAATTCAGGTGAAGCACTGAGATATGTTCACTCAGATCTTTGGGGATCTCCATCGGTTACTCTAAGTATCTCTGGTAAGCAATATTTTATGTCTATCATTGATGACTATACTAGAAAAGTGTGGGTGTTCTTCTTGTCTGTTAAGAGTGAAGCTTTCACAAAGTTTTGTGAATGGAAGAAGCTGGTTGAGAATCAGATAAACAAGAAAGTGAAGTGTCTGAGAATAGACAATGGGTTGGAGTTTGTGAACAAAGACTTCGACGGGTTTTACAAGCAGCATGGGATTGAGAGGCACATGACTTGTACATATACTCCACAACAAAATGGAGTTGCAGAACGCATGAACCGAACAATAATGGAGAAGGTGTGTTGTATATTGGATGAGAGTGGCTTAGGTGAAGAATTCTGGGCTGAGGCGGTTAGCACAGCTGTGTACCAAATTAATAGAAGCCCATCATCGGCCTTAGATGGCAGTATTCATGAGGAACTTTGGCTGGGAAGAAAGCCGGGTTATGGACACATGAGAAGATTTGGGTCATTGGTCTATGTTCATGTAGATCAAGGGAAGTTAAAACCAAGAGCTATGAAGGGAATTTTCATAAGCTATCCGGAGGGAGTCAAAGGGTACAAGGTATGACTTCTGGATGAATCAAAATGTGTGATTAGCAGGAATTTGGTCTTTGTGGAAGATACAGTATTCAAAGACTTGAGGAATAAAGTTTATGTGGAAGAAACTGCGCAGAGGAGCCCGACTTCTAAGAGTGTATCGATCGATACCATTCCAAGTATCGATGGACACAGACACGAAAAAAAAAAATCTCGTATGTCTTCTGAGGTTGTATCGACTAACACTACCCCGAGTGTCGATCGACACGAAGACAGAGAAGGACCAGATGCGACAACTTCTGTTACTGAAGACGATGGCCAAGTTGGATCTTCAGGTGGAGTTGTTGGAGATCTGGAAATAGATGATGTACCTCTAGAAGATTGGGAGTTAGCTCGAAACATGTCTAAACGAGTAACAAGGCGACCTGAATATCTTGGTGATTATGATTTAGCGAGCTTCGCCTTAATCGCTGCTGTCGAGATAGGTTATGAAGAACCTAGGGACTATCAGGAAGCTGTTGAAAGCAGGGATAAAGCTATATGGAATGAAGGTATGGTTGAAGAGAAGAGTTCTCTAGATAAGAACAAGACTTGGAGGTTGGTTAAAAGACCTAAAGATAGGAAAGTGATTGGTTGCAAATGGGTTTACAGGTTAAAGCCGGGTATCCCAGGAATAGAAGAACCGAGATATAAAGCTAGATTGGTAGCCAAGGGTTATTCTCAGAAAGAGGGTATTGACTATTAAGAAGTGTTTGCTCCGGTTGTGAAGCATGTTTCTATCAGATTTCTTCTATCGGTTACAGCAAATATGGATCTGGAATTGGAGCAGCTTGATGTTAAGACTGCGTTTCTTCATGGTTTACTTGAAGAGGAGATCTATATGGAGCAGCCTGAAGGTTTTGTGGTTAAAGGAAAAGAGGACCACGTTTGCTTGTTGGAAAAGGCATTGTATGGCCTTAAGCAAGCTCCAAGGCAATGGAACAAGTGCTTTGATCAATTTGTGGATAAGTTTGAGAAGACTTTGAGTTTTCTCAACTTAGAAGAGCACTAAGGTGCTAGACTGTCTGGAGCGGCACATGAATGCAAAGATGAAGAAGTTATACTCGGAAATGATTGTCATCAAGGTGGAGTTTGTTGGGCTTTGGTGATGAAAATCATGAGTATTAACTAGGCCCGCGACTTGGGTTAGTCAATCAGGAATGTGTTTTTCCTATTGGGCTTTGGTTTAGGTTTAAACCGTCTTAACTTTGTAATTGCCCTAGTCTATATAAAGCTAGGCATGTGTGAGGGTTTTTAGTATCCTGGAAATTCTAGAGGAAAATCAGGAGAGATCTTTCTTGTGATAGAGAGATTGTAAGGAACCTTAATTCTCGTGTCCACGATTTGAATTAGGAACTTCTCATCACAAATGGGCTGCAAAAAACTGTCTTGAAACTTGTCTTGAAAACTTTTTCTTCCATTTATGACTGAGACATGTTGTTGCTCTCGTTTCCACAGTTGCTCTCTTGAAACCTGTCTTATCCACATGTTGCACAGAAACTGAGACATGTTGGTTTTCTTTCTCCAACAAGGCCACACAGAAAAATAGATGCTCCTGTCCACTATTGCAGAGTTCAAGTGTAGAATACTCCCTTCATAGAATCTCAAACTCGCTTGAATTTGTAATAACAACATTGCTCCTTCTTTCCACACTGTGTCAAGCTCACAATGTGTAGGTTCGTTTGCTGCAAACTCATTCCCCCATAACATTGAAATACATCTCTGATAAACCGCTTTAAAGCGCCCATGTTTCAGCAAAACGGTATGGTTTGGCTCGTCCATCAGATTGAAAGTCCATATCCTTGAGAAGGGTTGATGCCACTTCTTTTGTCTTGGCCTGTACTTAATTGCCGATGTATGAACTTCCCAAACTGTGTGTTGCTGTCCAAACTGTCCTGGTACAGCTTGTATTACATGAGTTGCCTCCATTGCTCTGTAATCGTCTTGTAGCAATAGTGTAGCGAAAAGAGCTTTCATTGTCTCCTTAGCCCATAACTTCTCTTGTAGCAACACTCTTCTCCTTGACCTCTGTTTGAACTTGAATTTCCAGGCCTTTGGGTACTTTTTCTGTTTCTTCTTACTTTGTACTCGTGGAAGCATTGGAACAAGCAGTTGGTGTGCACCTTGTTTGTCATTTACATTTGTTGATGTTTGTACCAACTCTTCTCTCTCTGAGCCTTTTAAAACGTAAACTTCCTCAGTCTGATAAGCACACAAAACGTCTCGGCCACAAGATTGCTCAATGTTCTTCACCAAACAATTCTGATTCTCATCTACATTCTTTGTCACGAGAGACCCTATCACATTCTTCCTACGGCCAGGTTCCAAGTCAGAATTTAATACCTGAAGATATGGAATCAAGATCTTCTGATGAACACAATCACTCGCCAAAATTGAATCAGTTGCTTCTTGAGGTTCTTCTGATTGTCTCGATTCAGTTTCTTTCTCCTTCGACAATTATGTGTTTAACGAGTTTGTCGCACAAACCAAGTCTGGTGCATCATCAATTATTGATTCCGGCAAAATTGATTCGTGTTGCTGCATCGATGGTGATGAATTCGCTACATAATCTCTGAGTGCTTGGAAACGTTGTTCACGCTGGATCTTTAGCCTCATCGTATCTGGATCATCGTCGTTCCGAAACGCAATAACAATTGATCCTTCAACTGGTTCCAGCTTTGGAAAGGAGAAACGATTGAATCTGTCGAAACCAATCGGAAGCTTCGCCTTCCATACAACTTTGTGCAAAGTTCAATTTTTGGTTATCCGAGAAGTTAAATCGAAGAAACAACAACTCCAATTGAAAAAACCAAGGTTGCGGATCACCATTGGCGAAGATCGGAAACTCCACCTCCACTTACGCGATCGTCGTCATCAAGGTCTTCGCAACTCTTCGATATCGCGATTGTTCCGATCCAGAACGCTCACCGACACCAATTTGATAAGAATCTACTTCTTTATTGATCACAAACCACGATTACAAACACTAAGAGCTCAAGAACACACTCTTGAGACTCTCCTCTCGATACCAGATTCTTCAATCTGACTATCAAGCCCTCTCGATACCAGATTCTCTAATATGATTATCAAGCCCTAACCAATGATATGCACAAAGCATAACTCTCTTGATACTCTTCTCCTCCTATTTATACTCTTCCGTTCTTCCTCTTTTCTGTTGCAACCGTTTAACCGACTCCTAATAATCTCTTCTCTTCTTATTTCTTTTGCAGGGCCAGCTCAGCACTAGCTCATGACGTATCAGTCACACACACGAACTGCGGTTGCACAGACGAATAGTGTTTCACACATATAAGTATTGCAGGTTGATAGACGAGCCATGACAGGGCTGACAAAGGATCAATGGGATAGGCTTGTGCGAATACTTGAAACAAAAATAGAATCTGCTAATAATGTAAGCAATAAAAAGTATACAGAAGGGTGGATAGTTGATAGTGGTGCATCACATTGAATGATTTGGTTGATGTACATCGAATAGCCCCTTGTTTGGTTGGGCTGTCTAATGGGAAGATTGTGATTGCTGATCGTGAAGGAAGTGTGGTATTGACAGAGAAGTTGATTTTGAAACATGTACTCTTTGTTGAAGAGCTTAAATGCAACCTCTCATCTTTGTGTCACAAGTGGTTGACGAGATGAATTGCATTACTAAGTGCGGTCTTTTGCATAATTTTGGTTTGGATATTCCAAATTATTTGGGAACTAATGAATTTTGTGGTTCTCAAACCTATTTGTTAGTTTCTCAATTTCCCTTACTTTCCGGGACAAGGCAAGAACTCAACTTTTCTAGAAGCTTTCAATTAGTCACCGTGACCAAGCTTAGAGAAAGCAAAAGAGAAGCTCTGATTTCAAATTTATATGAATCTTCTGTGAAGTTCCATCAACAAATATGGTTATTGATAAAAAAATTTGAGTCTGATCAGTTTACAAATCTGATAACACTTGAGCAACATTAAGGTTATGTTACAAATATCCAATTAAGTGGAGAATTGAATCAATTCGATGCAAGAGCGTTTAGTTTCTTCTCATAGAGTTTTGCCCGTCGAAGAGCATCTAATGCCTCGGCTTGTTTCCCTGAACGTTTCAAGGTCACAGCTTTTACCTTCTCTGCTTTGATGCGTTCCTCCAAATGACTTCTCTCTTGATTATTATTGCTCTCCTTGGCTGGATTCGGTTTCACAGCTTCACGCACTGGTTTTGCAGCAACTTGCGTTGTGTCTATTGTACTCACCGACGGATTCACAGAACTGTCTAATCCGATAGCTTTGAGGGCAGATAAAAGTTGAGGGTCGAGAAAATCTTCCACTGCTACCTCGTCCACCGGTTCTGATTTAGATGATGTCGAATCCTCTAACTGAGCTTCAAGAGTTTTGGCAATTTCAAACTCAGCTTCTGCTTCTTGCATTTTACCTTCCCTCCGTAGCTTCATGGCTTGACGTTTGTGGCTCAGCGACTCTTGCTGCAGCTTAAAACGGTCACGACTAGACATTGGCTTTGGAGCTGAACTTGAAGGACTGTTTTCCTTCTCTTGACCAGGAGGATGCGTTGCAGAAACCAAATCATCTTGTCCGAGTTTTTCAGGTGAAGGATTTTCTCCTTCTTGTAGTCTCCTCTCCAACAATTTTGCTTGCTGCAATGCCACTTTGGCTTCACTCATTCTTCCTTCTTTCTTTAAAGCAACCGCCTTTCTCTTATGAGCTAGAATTTCTTGTTTAAGTGTGTTCTGAGGAGATGTATTTTGCACAGATCCTGATTGAAAATTACTAAGCGGCTCTGGCTCTTTACGTGCCACTGTTTGTTCAGTGCAGTGATTGTTTCCCAAACCAAACTCTGACTTGGTCTCAACTTTTCCCTTTTCTGCAGGAATTTGAAACCTTTCACAATGCTCACCAGTCAGTAAATCCATCATACTTGGTTGTTGTTGGTCCGATTGAGAAACAACTCTACTTTCAGTAATCCCATGTGCGCTAAATGAACCGGATTTAGCAGGGGAGATAAAGTCTCCTAACAAGTCATAATTATCTTGAGCAGCATCCGAAACACTAGCAGATTTGTCTTCCATTTGAGATCCAACTAATAAATCAACGTCCATGTAGTTTGTAGGGCCTTTCATCTCCAACGGCTCACCGATAAAAGCTTCACCCATAGGCTCATCCTTGAGGGTTTCTACTTCTGCTAGTTGTGCTTCCAAAACTTTGGCTTTACTGTATAATTCATCAGCCTCTCCAGTTTTCCCTTGACGCTTGAAGGCAAGTGCTTTCCTTTTCACGTCCAGAAGTTCTCTTTGGATTTGTCCCTTGGTTTTGGCTGCTATTCGTGGACCAGGAGACAGCATAGAGCTAAGGGAAGCTTCTTCTTCCTCCCATCCCAAATTCTTAAGAGTCGACAATAATGTTGGGTCCTTCATATCATTTTCTGTAACGCTATCATCTCCTACATTGATCCCACTATTAGTGGATGTTTTCTTCAGCTGATCACTGTCAGCATAAACATTCTTCCCTGAATCAATCTCCATCATCTGGGCTTCTAATATTTTTGTCTGGTTTTGAACTTCCTCTGCTTCATCAACATTACCCTGTCGTCTCAAAGTTAGAGCCTTTCTTTTCAGCCCTAAGAGTTCTCGTTGTATTTCAGCTTTACTTCTTCTTGGTTTTGTGCTATGGATTTCATATGCATCTTGAGTTTCTGTTCTTTTCCCTGGTTTCAAACTAACTGGGTCAGGTTTTGCTGGCGGAGAATCTGCAGGATTATTATCTTCATCATTCCAGCCTAAGCTCTTTAGCATCGAGAGGTAATTCGGATCATTTAACTCCTCATCTTTTACATCTACCTCTCCATCATTATTTAGATAATTTGTAGATATATCAGGCAGATCATTTCCAAGATCTCTTTTTTCACGAATAGCCTTTCCTGCTGCAGCTAACTTTGAGGAATTGTCCAGCTCTTCAAGCTGATCTTGGAGAACCGCTCCTTTCTTCAATTCTTCTTCTGCTTCGTTAAACTTTCCTTCCCTTTTTAAAGTAAGCGCTTTCTTTTTCACTGCAAGAAGTTCTCTCTGAATCACTAGCCTGCTTCTGGGAGGAGGTTTCAGGCTCGTGTCTATCTCTGCCCTATTGGTATCAACAGTTTGTGAGGACGTATCTTCTAGTTCCCTCTCAAGTAACTTTGCTTTTTTCAGTGTAGCTATGGCTTCTGCAGCATTTCCAGCTCGTTTTAGAGTAAGAGCCTCTCTTTTCAACGTCTGAATTTCAGCTAAACGTTCTTCTCTATTATTAGGAGAAGACTGAGTGTGGACATTCTCACGGTGTCCAGGATCCTCGGTCCAACCCAAAGATTTCAATGCAGCAGCAATTGCTGGGTCCTCCATATCTTCATCTGTGACATCATATTCACCATGAACTCCAATATCATCCACAGTTCCCACAAGGTTACCAAGGTCAAAATCATGGCTCCCCTCATATTGAGCTAATGGATCATCTTCTTTGTCATCATCCATACTGTGAATAAGCGCAGATAGCTCGTCATCTGATTCATCAGCTCCACCCAAAAGTTCCTGCTCTTCAATTTCCCTTTCCAAAACTTTAGCTTTTTTGAGTTCCTCTTTAGCTTCTGCAAGTTTTCCTTCACGTTTCAGCGCAAGGGCTTTTTTCTTAAGGGCAATAACCTGACTCTTGTCGATTCCCCCACTCTTCTGTGGGTTAGTCCTTACGGGAATTTCACGGAGAAGAGACGAAAATTCGCCCTCCAAACTAACAGTTGCTGGTTTTTTATCTTCATCGTCAGACCACCCGAGATCCCTCAGCTCAGCTACCAAATCATTGTTTCCTTTACCCCCTTGACGCGGAGGCTTTTGTGATTTGCTAGATTCTATCGTAGCAGCCTTGTTCTGCGTCTCAGCGGCATTTTGCATGGACAGTACCCTTTTACGATTCTTTCTTAATGATATCTCTAGTGCTTCGGCCTGTCTCTCAAGTTCCTTCCCTCTCTTAAAGGCTTTTAGAGCTTCTTCAGATTTCCCTTCTCCTTTAAGAACTCTGTACTTATTCTTCTCTTCTACTGCTTGTTTACGCAATTCTTCAGGACTAGCTGACACAGCATCCAACTCCATATCTTTGTTACTACTGCTGCTTCCCATTTCTTTAGAGGTAATCCTGTCTGTACTAGACACCGATTCCGATGATGAAGACACATCAACATCAGAGCCCAGAATCT
The DNA here is from genome assembly GCA_002933915.1 of Eutrema heterophyllum. Classification (NCBI taxonomy): domain Eukaryota; kingdom Viridiplantae; phylum Streptophyta; class Magnoliopsida; order Brassicales; family Brassicaceae; genus Eutrema; species Eutrema heterophyllum. The sequence continues at coordinate 455,653 of PKMM01018733.1, forward strand.
CACTGAGAACATCATCCTCATTCTTTATGGTCTTTTTAGAGCTACCTGCTGATAAAATCGCAACCTATTTAAAACCAAAACTTGATACAGCAAGCAAGAAATGTCAACCAATTTAAACCAAAACCAATGTAAAGCAAGTTTTCATCGATGAGATGGGTAGTCAAATCTAAGATTAAGGTAATTGTACAAAACAAATATGAACATGATTTACCTTTTGCAGCTCTCATTTTGTAACCTTGACGCAGCTCAAACCGCGCGGCTTCTTCGAGTTTCTTACACGGGTCACATATACGTACAGGTGAGTCACCTTGTCCACGTAGGGACATTCTTTGCTGTGTGCAGCTACCGCAGAACAATCCCCCACATCTCCGGCAATGATGCTGGAACAAAAGATCCATAAACTCAACTCATAAACATAGAATAATCCAACCAAGTCACAAACAACAAAAACATCCAGCTATGTTGATACCGAATTCGATTACTCAAGAACATCTCTCTCTATCTAAGGAATCTGTCAAATAAGAACATCAATTGACTCAGGCCAATACCAAAAACCGATGCTTTAGTGAAGTTTCCAAACAAACGGATTCAAAATTAGATCCAGAAAGAGTCGGTCTTTACAATCGACTGATACAGAGCTAATATTCGACGGAGAAACTAAGAAGGAGAAAGATCGAGTAAGAGAGAAAGACCTTGCGATTGATGAAAGTAAATTGAGAAGAACATCCTTGACAATGAGAAGCATCTACGACCCAACTATTTCCCCTCAGAGAAGGCTTCGCTGGTAAACCGATCTTCTCCAACATCTCCGGTCTAATACGTCTCCTCCTTCGCCGAAGCGCCTTTGATTTTCCCGGAAACTAAAAGATCGACGCTTGCAAAAATAATCGAGCAGATCACTCAAAGATTGAAGAAGACAACTTTATTTTTTTGGTCAAAAGACATGGCATTCGGTTACCCGTTTCGGTTCTTTCGGGTATTTCTTTTTTCGGATCGGGTTCGGTTCGGTTCAATCTGGATTTGGGTCGGTTTTGAGTATCAAAATTTATTCCAATTTTCGAAAAAACTAAAAATAATTATTTAATTTAAATAAAATTTGATTAAATTTTGTAAAAATTATTTATTTTTGACAAATATAACTAAAGATTTTTGAATATTTCGAGTATTTTGGTTATTTCGGTCTAAACATAACTAATATATTCGATTTATAATTATAATTTTAAATATTTTAGTTATATCAAAACTAAAAATACATAATATTTTTAGATATATAATTGTATTTAACGTATACCCGAAATATTTCGGGTTTCAGTTTGGTTTCAGATACCCGAAATATTTGATGAGAAAAACCATTCTTATATTATATTTATATAATAAATCTTTTTTTTCCTTTTCCTTAACTAATCAGATTTCACGGTATCGTTTTAACCAATAGACAATACACAATATAAAGCCATAGACGCGAAACTCACTTGCTTTGAAGCTTTTAGAGAGTCGTAAACGAAGCGCGAGAGAGAAAACTCTAAAAAATCGTGCACGATGAGTCGATGATCATCCCTGTTCGTTGCTTTACGTGTGGAAAGGTTTCTCCTTTTTTCTTTTATGTGTTTTCTGTTTTCCGAATCGAGGAAGATTCAAAAATCTCTAGGGTTTACTTCTTGTTCTTGTTAGGGCCTTTAATCACTCTAGATTTTGAGGTTTTTGTTGTTCCGAATTGATTATATTTAGATAAGAAGAGACATTTTTCTCTGTTTATATCTTTTGTTTTTCTTATTCTGAGATGAAGGTTTTGACTTTTGAGATTTACGAAGCTTCAAATTTGATTCTTAGGTGATTGGGAACAAATGGGACACATACCTTGATCTTCTCCAGGCTGATTACACCGAAGGGTAAGCGGATTTTGATGCCTCTTAAAGAGAGTTATTTGGTTGAACATGGGAGTGATTTCCCAGAGTCTGAATGTTTTCTGACGTTTTATGTTGGAAAGAGGATAAAGTGAAGTATGAAGTTAGTTTCTTCTAAAAGGAGAAACAATAGAGGAATATGATAATGAAGTTGATGGTTTTATGTTTTTGTTTATGTCCTTGCATTGTCGAAGAGATTGCGTGTTTTCTTGTATGATCATCTTGGTTTTCTATTATGGAGTTCATAATAGCTCTGTTACTAAAAAGCATGAAGGCAGGTCGGTGTGATTTTTTCCGATTCTCATGTGACCTTTGTTCTAGACGTTTAAGGTACATGATTGATTTCGTTCATGTTTTTTGAGTTGCAATTTGATCATCTTGAAATTCATAGATGGTAGCTCTGTTTACTAAAAGCATAAAGGCAGGTTTTTTCAATTCTCTTGTTTTCATCTCTAGTGTAATCTTTAGCCCCTTTTGTTTTAGAAGTTAAGCTACATGATTGATTGGAGTCACTCAATCTGAGTGCACAATCTGTTTCTCAAACTTTGAGTTGCAATTTGATCATCTTGAATCTTTTACCCCTTTTGTTTAAGGCGTTAAAAGCTACATTGATTTGTGTTCTTAAATTACAGTTGATGAGTTACAACTTGATTTTTGTTTTGGAATATGCAGAGATGCTCTTGATGCGATTGGGTTAGTCCGTTACTGCTGCAGGCGTATGCTTATGAGTTATGACTCATGTCGATCTAATCGAAAAGCTTCTAAACTACAACAGTAATATCTCCACACCTGGTTCATTTGCCTCGCACGCGCTCTGCTTTATCCATTTTGTTAATTTGCTTATCCTTTTTCGAATACTTTTCCTTGCAGCTTTGGAGAAATCCGACCCCAATTAAGAAAGATGCTATGACGAATAACAAATCAGCAAGAGCAAACGTGAAGCCTTACCCTAGGAATGATGATGTTTCACTGTCTTTCTCTTGTTTTTGTTCGGTTTTAGGAACTTGGGTCTAATGTAGACAACTTTTAGAGCCACAAATAAAGCTTGAGCTTGTAGATTCGTCATCCATTGATGATTTGCTTTTGGTAATCTAGTCTACTGATATTATTATTAAACAGCAAATATCAAAATATAAAGAAGAAAAAAAGGGATAGAAAACTCGATGGATGTTGATACATCTGTAAAAACCAGAACGAGTATGAATACCGTTTTTATTAGCTATAACAATTTTTACAAGCTTATTTAATGCATAAATCATACGTTGCTTGTAGATAAAAATATGTAACATTGGTTGGTTATAGGTAGAAGGTGTGAAACATTCTTTTAATTTTCAAGCTTCACTTCTTGCTCAATTCTTCCTCCGTTCACTCCTGCATGTATTACACAACTGCTCCATGTTCAAGCCCCAAAACTTGGTGCTTACAACCTCTAGTGAATACTTTTACATAATCATATACAGACATTTCCTGGAACATGCTATCCAACAGTCTCCCTTAAATACTTTATCTTCACAACGGTTCTTGCAATAATTGCAAAATGGTCGAGAAATATTGCTTTTGCTAAGAATTTGGACCTTGTTCCCGAAAAATTTGTATGGTTGACCAGGCTTTATATATGGCTCTCCACCAAATAAACATTCAATATGAAAAGTGGTGCAACACTCGTTGCACCAATAGAATACTTTTATATTTGTAAATCCTAAATTGCGTTCACACACCTCACAACAATCATTCTCACATACTTCTTCACCATATAAAACTGTGAGAAAGTGTTTGTCATGCTTATACCTTGCTTTATAGGGTAAAGTAGCGCACCTTATACATACAATAAAATTGCATTTGATGCAATTTAATTGTTTGTAACATTCTTTTTTGCAGACCTGACATATAGGTTTTTTTATTGGGTCTAAAGCTAGGAACAAGGGATGTTCATGAGCTTTGTAATCAAACGGCTCAGAAATCAAAGCACACCTCACATCTAATTTGAATCTACAGTACTCTCCTCTGTGACATTCATAGACAAACCCACCACAACGACGACGACAAGCATCGCACAGGAAATAACCATCATCTCCACTATAATTAATCTTCAATGTAAGCGGATGAGGATGTAATGCATGTTGTATTCTACGGGGATCCATAGCACATGTTTCATGGAGGATAAACTCACACTCACACTCAATACAAGAATATAAGTTACCTTCATAGATTGGAAGGACACACGCCTGACAAAGCTTGTTTTCATCATAAAGTATGTTGACCTCGAGCCGGAGATGATGGCCATGAAGAAAATGAAGTATTACACCTTCAGATAGAATATTAAATGCCCTAGCATCTTGTCCTATATCATCTTCTTCTGGTACGTCTTCGAGTTCTTCTCCATCCCATACATTTTTTCCTAGAGCACATCTTGAATGAACAGCATAATCACTACATTTGTCACAAGTATATGCACCATAATCACAGTGAATCCTTTGACGACAAACTCCACAAGACCACTCACTTGATCGAAGAGAAGAAGTGTAGGAGATACGATGGTGGTGACGTGATATCTTGATAATGTGTGGAGAATCCATACAATCTTTATGAGCTACAAAGTTGCATATGAGACAAACGTAGGTGGGAGAAAGTTTTCTCAACAAACCACAAACATTGCAAGTTAAGGAGGTTTGTCTAGGAAAAAAGGTTAGGGGATGGTCATGCCTTTTTGGTTGGTCTATAACAAAGGGTATTGGCTTCATCGTGCAGATCGTATGCATGAAAACCTGACAAATGGTACAATAATATACCATTTTTGCTCTAGTTTTTCCACAACATAAACAGTGACCAATAATATTGTCTCCAAGACGAAAACCAATATAATAAAGTTGGAGAGAATGTTCGGGATGGTAAGGATGGTTGATTGTAATTGGAGACTCGACGCATTCTTTGTGGTATTGATCTTCATCGTATTCACAGAAATAATAGTCTGTACCAAAATTTGAGACATTGCATACCGGGCAATTGACATCGAATTCTTTATTGTTGCACCAATACAAAGGGAATACAGGATGATGATTATAGCGTACCGATGTAGAGTGGACGTACTCGGGGGAAGAATTGAGCGGAAAAGGGTAGAATCTACGATCGTCTTTTTCCCATCGTGCATTAGGGCATAATTAAGAAAAGAGGTTGAAGAGGGTGGTCGTGGCAGGCTGCTTCACCGGAGGAGATAAGGTTTTGTGTTTGTGGCATTGGGGTGGTACTTAGGATGGTGGTATACCAGAAATGGTTTACCATCCATTTCCTCCAGATGAAATCCATTAATGGCATCCATGGCTGCTTCTTTTTTTTTTTTTTTTTTTTTTTTTTTTCAAGGTTTTTCTAAATGATTTGTTATACTAAAAATCAAGTTCTTAACAAATTTCCACTATAAATAGGAAGATTTGATTCCAAAATGGTCCTTCTATTTTTTTATTATTAGATTCTTGACGTAAAAACGTAGTGGAATATGTTCCTTTCTTTTTGTAGATTGTGATGTTGTTCTTTCCACGCAAATAAAAGAATCAATTTTTCTTAACACAATGGTTTTCTTATCAAATAATAAAAAGTTTTTTTTTTCTTAAGTGAGGAAATTAAAAACAAACGTGTAAAAATTCCTTTGTAATAAGTTCTTTGATTTAACATGCTATCATTGATTTATATAAATTAGCTTGCTCGAAATATTTTGTTTATCATCACAAACTCATTTTCCAGGTATATGTAATATTTATACATCAAAAGACATAAAAGCAAACCAATTTATTATTCAAAGTCATTTATAGAGAATGAGAATGAGATCATAGACTCATATACTCATAAAATCCAATTTTTACATTAAAAGGAATCAAGATTCTTTAGCTTTGATCAATCCTTTTGACTCGAAATACTCTATCATCTGATCATACATCTCATTGATCCCATATTCAAATCGAAAGCCTTCATTGATGAGTTTTTCAGAAGATAACGTCAGTTTCGCACTTGATAAGCACTCTTCGAATCTGCCAAATTTCACAACGAAATTGATGAGAAAAAACACAAATCAGAATTTTCCATTTAAGATTTAGAAATTCTGTCGATGTAAATGCTTACTCTGACAAAACAGTGTACTTAGGATATCTCTGTCTGAGAAAATCCGCAATCTTTGGAACACTTGTGTTGTAAGCACAGCAAATGTAGCGACCAGAAGCAGTTTCTTTCTCCGCAATAAACAAATGGGCACGAGCCAAGTCGTCCACATGGATGAACGAGATTGATCCAGATAGCTTCTGCATTTCCTTGAAACCGACCAGATGCATTTCTTTCCCTAACAACAAAACCAATTATCTTGACTTCTTATTGTGAAACTTTAACAGAAGGGGTCAAATAGTAAATTCGCGCGTGTTTACCTGTGATTAAAGACATTGAGAGAGATAAACTGCTCGGAGGAGGATCGGAGAGGAGAGAGTTTCCGGCAATGAGTGCCGGAATCACGGTAACTAGATCGATCATATTATCTTCTGCAAATTTACAAGCTGCCTTTTCTGCTAACACCTTTGAAATTGGGTAGCCCTAGAAAAGAACAGAGGTAAGTACACCGGTAAGGAAAACCTAGCTTATGACGCAAGAAATTGTAATTACCCAGTTAAACGGCTTCTCCTTTGTGAGAAAATCAATGTCGGTCCAGTTTTCTTCGTTCATCACAAGTCCTGGCCCAGAAAGATTGTTGATCGAAACCGCAGCAGCTGAAGAAGTGTAGATGACGCGCTTGATTGATTTCGATTTTAAGCAAGATTTCAACACATTGATCACTCCTTGTATCGCTGGCTTGATCATGTCTTTCTGTATATTGAAACACAAACAAGAGAATAGCTGAAATTTTTTCTCTTAAGAGTCAAAAAGCATGCACAATCTGTTTAAGATCAGACCTCGGGATCTTCAGATGTAAAGTTGATTGGTGTTGCGACATGGAAAATGTATTCACAGCCCGAGATTGGTGAATCGAAACTCTCTTCATCGGTCAAATCCGCCTTGAAGATCTTGAGGTCCCCAAGTTCTTGAAGTACCCTAAGGTGGGACATTTTCTTCTCATTTTCTGCAATTTCAGATTAAATAGTCACTAAACATTCAAAATGCCTTAAGAGAAGAAAGAAAGAAAGAAAGAAGAAATGAAGAACCTGGATCTCTAACTGTGGTGTTAACTTTGTAGCCACTTTGAAGCAAATGCTTGATGAGAATAGAGGCCAAGTTTCCTGTGCCACCGATGACACAAGCCTTCTTCGATCCAGTGGTTACATCAGTCTGATCCATGATTGCCAATCTGATATTAATTCTTAAACCCAGAGATTGAGATCTGGTTGTTATGAGTTTAGGGTCTCTAGTTATATAGGAAGTAAAAAAGAAAAGGCAAAGCTTATAGTCTCTGCTCATTTGGTACAACCATTGATCAAAAGGCCTTTTAGAAGGTAAGCACGTGATCTTTGAGACAACTAACTTGTTACCTTCCTCTTATTGACTTGCTGATTTAACATATCATCTCAAGACTTTATTTCAACAAGAGTTTGTTTAAAATGATCTTTGAGTTGAAGTTTTGCTAGCAATTTCTGTGCAGTTTTTTACTAAGAGAACACCTAAATTTTTTAACTCAATTCAACAAAATTTGTCCTGAATAAACCTAATATAATAAAGCCATAATTTGCTGGATCTTGTTCACGTTTCACCGAATTGCCTCAAGCTTGGCAGAATTTACTTCCATGGTGAGTTTATATCAGCAACAAATCCGAAATAGAGTTTCATATGAGAGAAAACCACCAGAAAACCAGAAAATTACATAGATAGATCCATAAACGGGAAGAAAAAGGGTAAATCCTAAGTTCAAAAAACAAAAGAGAGGCATTGGCGTTGGCATTGCATTCCGATTTAAACCGGAGCAAATCTATATATCTAATGGCTTGTTCTTAGATGCTTCAGCGATCATAGAGGTCACCTCATGCAAAAACTGTGTCTTCTCCAACACAAAATCAATTTCCTTGGCCTGCAACATCTTCAACTTCTCTTCAACCTTCTTCTTGGTCTCAACCGGCACCAGACTCCATCTCTGTTTCACGGAATACTCATCAACACCGAAACCCGCGATCGACCGAACAAGAAACGAGTTTTCGAACCAATCAGGTTTCTTCACGGCAACTGGTGACTCCAAATCACCTCCATGAGTCAACACTCTCTTGTCTTCTTCAACCGTTTTACCGTTAGGTGAAGAAGCAAACGACAGCTCTTGCTTCACAGAGTCAAGCTTCTTCGTCTTCTGACTCTTCTTCGATACCCCGTTCGACTTAAGGGCAGATTCAAGAGCCATTCCTTCAGGTCCCCAAATATATTCGCACAATTTGAAAGATTTCTGATCATGAGGTTTGGTAAAAGCAGTCTTTCCTTTACTCATATACTTCTTCTTTAAACTCCTAATCTTATCCATGAACTGATTCTTGCTAACCTCAAAGCTAATCGATTTCTTGATGAAATCGTAATACAGATTCGTGTCTTCATAAGGAGACTTCCCTGTATCAGCTTTGAAATCGATCATACCTTGAAGCACAGTGATTTCATCTTCTTCAGTCCATAGTCTCTGAAAAGCAGGTTTCTTTGAATCTTCCCCGATCTTCTTCTCATCGTCTCCTGAAGTAACCTTCTTAATTCGCTTCAAATTCGACTCCCTTGAAGTCCCTTCACTCGGCCGCTTCGTTCCCGATTTCACCGCCGGTGAAGCTAAAATAACAGACGGCTGAGCCTCCTTCTTCTTGGGCTTCACGGCGGCGGCTGAGACGGTTACGGCGACGGATTTTCCAGATCCTTGAGGATTCGAAGGTTGTTCGGTTTCAGAGTCGGAATCGGTCTCAGTCTCGGATCCAGCATCTGAATCGGAGGCTTCCTTCGCGGCGGTGGTTTTGCCTGGAACAGCGATTGTAACAGCGGCGGCGGAAGGATGTTTGACGGGAACCAGGGGCTCGTCATCTTCTTCCGATGAAGAACCATCATCTTCTTCTTCCTCTTCTCCAGCCGAAGTCTCGACTTCATCGTCGTCGCTTGAAGATGCCGTTGGTGGATCTTCCAAAGGATTGAGCTTCTTCGACATCGGAAATTTCAAAGAGGGGAATTTGGATTCTTCTGAGAGAGACAGAGAGGAATTGAGATCGAAGGGAAGCTTTTAGGGTTTGAGAGACGGCAAGTCGAGTTTAGAGCCAAGGGAATATAAAGGTCTTAACTTTAGTTATAAGTGTTTGCTGTCTTCCAATAGGTATTTAGATTTTTTTTGTTTTTTTTTGGTCAAGGCAATTAGGATTTTAATTTTTTATTATCGAAGGTTTTTATTAGTTTAATTAAAAGAAACGACAAAAAAAAAATTAAGAAACTTGAGCGATATCAAAAAACCTTAGGGTAAATGTACTTTGTTTACATAAATATGACTAATTTACAAAAGAAGAAAATTAATAAATTATGAATAAAACGATTTATGTTGTTGAAAAAAAAAAGAATATAACGATTTATGTTCCAAAAAAAAATTAAAGTATAAATCACACGAAATAATTAATTTTTTATTTAAAAATTTTCATAAAAAGAAAACAATAAACTCAAACGACCAAAGCCCAAAATAAAAAGAGACTTAAAACTGAAACCAAAACTAAAGCCCAGAAAATTAGATTCTGTACTTGGAAACCTGGACGTCATGAGAGTGTGTCGGAAAGCAAAGAGAAGAGTGTGTCGGAAAGCAAAGAGAAGAATGTGTCAGAGAAGCAAAGAGAAGAGTACCTAGAGCTAAATCTTCACCGAAGTTAATATTTTGTGTCGGAGATTTTCTCAGTCAGTCAAATCCTCTCTCAATTTTACATTGTGACATATAAATCGTCTTCTTCAGTCTCAGATTTAGCTTTCAGATTGAAGTTTTTTTTTTTTTTTTTTATAATCCGGAGGTAATCCCCAGGCTTTCGACCCTGACTAATCTCCTTAGGCACAGCTTACTTTTCGTGCAGTTACAGATTGTATGGCCAAGTGGACTCAAACTCAAGACTCTCCCCTTTGGAGTTACCACTGGACCAAGGCCACTTCGTTGATTTGAAGTATTGAAGTATCTTTACCAGCAGAATTCTTCTCTCTATCTAGATTTCATCAAAGACACCAAGCTAAAGCTTCTGCCTTCCATCATCATTTGGCTGCTTATCAAACCGCAATCAGTATACTCCATTGTGACAATAAATTTACCCAAGAAATGCATATATTTTTTTATATATAATTCTGAGTTTTTAGTATACAAAATAACTTATTTGATCATATATTCGAATGCACGAGATGTGCATTCTGAATAGTAATTCAAAAATCATACTATAAAAATAGAATAACTTCTTAACTCTAAATGACCAAACGGAACAAAGAGCAACAAAAACACATGCAAGAACATGATAATTTACACATCTATTATGAACTATTAACCAAAGAAACCAAAACTTTTTTTTTTGTTTGGTCTCAACAAGGTAATTTGAAACCCATGTAACTACCGGAGACAAAATCATTCCAAACATCAAGAGCTCCATAGCTTGTCATCAGCACAATGCTCAATGCCATGACGATACCAACCGAGAACACGATGATTGAAGCCCTTCCATATTGGGTTATAACCCTTTGAACCACCATTAGTCCCACTAGTGAAGCCACAAAACATACAACCGCAAATAGACTAGCGGTTCCAGTATGTTCCATGCCTAGTAACAAATATTGAATCGCAGACATTGTTGATGAAAAGAGAACCATGAAAGAACATGTCGCTGCAGTTACCTACAACAAAACAAAAACAGAGTCTTTAAACTTGAGATCTAGCAACAAACAGTCTTTTAACTTGATCTAGCAAGAACATAATCTTTTTAACTTGAGATCTAGCAATAAACAGAGTCTTTTCTGATTGAGCCAAGAACTTAATTTACCTCGGGAGCGATACCGACTTGGAGAAGAAGAGGGCTAATGAGCATTCCGCCTCCAATACCGAAAACACCACCCAAAACTCCAGCTAATAGAGCCATTACAGGAAACATACACTTGTTTGATCTTCCTTCGTCATTTGATCTCAAATCTTCTACATCCTGCGCGCGCAAAATTGGTTTTCGGTTTTAACCAAAAACAAAAAACAAATTAGTTTTCGGATATTTCGAAAACTAATCAAGTGTTTGTTGAAGTAGTGTGTAATCGAACCTTTACCGAGACTTGGTGATCTGAAGACTGGTTGCTTTGAATATTGTCACTGAAGCAGATCCAAAGAGTAAAGAAGAGAGTGAGTGGTATTTGAGTTGATGAGAGGAGCCAGTAAGTGATTCCACATGGCTCAATCGATATGATTCCCTGAAAATGCAAAATATTGAAGTTCTTAAGTTGATAGAATGTTAACTATTTACACATTGTCATTTTTTTCTGTACAGAATTTAGAACCTTTATTTTGTCTTTAAAATTTCTAGATTGTAGATTTTTGAGATTGTTATATCGTCGAGAATGTTCAACAAAATTGAATTTTGAAAAACATGAAAATAAATACTCCTATATGACTAGTAAAAGAAGTCATTCCCAAACGAAAATGACAGGAAAATGTTCAAAACGGATTTTTTTGTTGTCAATGAACTCTATATTAAATCAACAAAACGGATTTTAGTTCAGTATTTCAAAAGAGAATCTACCCTACCCAACTAATAATAAAATGGAATTAAACTAAAATCTTTGTAACTCAAAAAAAGAAAAAACAAACAAATTATCTAGAATTTTAGCATGTCACATTTTTAGTGTCATTATATATCGTGAAAATTAGTGTACTTTCTTTAACAAGAACCAGAAAAAAAGATATAATAATATTAATAAAAGATGTTTTTGCATGTACTGTCACTTTTTAAAAGTTTATTTACAATTCTAATACTTTCTAAAACTGTAATAATATTTTATGTACAGTACATGCGTTGACTTTTCAGTCGTACAGTACTGCGCGCTTTAACGGTGTACAGTACACGATCCAATAACAAGTAGGGGCAAATGTTGACTTAAGCTTGGAGATAGCTTGAGTCATAAGATATCCTAATCCTACCGAATTATGGTTTTTAAAAGGATTAGGATCAAAATGTATATTTAGGAGTTATCTAAATATATGAATTACCTAATAGGATTAGGAATTGTCTAGACTTTTTTATATAAGGAGATGCAAGTTGTGGCATAACTTATGAGTTTTGAGAGAGATTAAGAGAAACTTTAGTTTTGAATTATTTTCTAAAGCAAATAAAGAGAGTTATTTTTTATCAATCTTTGAGTTCTTAAACCATCTTTAATTTCTAGAATAAAATCTTTACATTAAAGAAGAAAATGTGATTTATTTTTACAGATTTTGGAAAGTGTTAAAACATAAAAAATATTTTAATAAAGTGAAAAATGGATGCAAATATCTCTTAATAAAATAGTAACCCAAACATCTTTGAAAGGGTAAGGAATCTTAAAAAGTGCAAAATCTTATTGAAGATCGTAGGATGAAGAAGACACGAAATTTCCAAAGAATAGGACCAAACTCTAGAAACCACATTATTGATGACCTGTCTTCACGTGAACAAGTTCGCTATCGCTTTTAACCAAAAAGAAAAAAAAAGGTTCCCTTTCGTTTTCCAAACGCATCTTCACCACGTGATTCCCAGAAAAAAAAAAAACAATTTAAAAAGACATGTCATGAAGACATGAAGGTAGATGAGAACAATTCAAACGTGTTTAATTTACTTCTCATTTAACCTGATCTTAAATTTCACCTAATTACTCCATAAATTAGTTTCTTTTCTTAATTATTCGTAATCTAAATACCAACAGTATGATTAATACATTCCTTATTCCCATAGTTAATATAGGCACACCAACAAACATTTAAGACGTGATTGATCGGGTTTTGAAATTTTACTTTGTGTTATTATTATCAAATGCTATTATTATCTTTTTCAATGCTAAATTTGGAAATCATGATTACTCATATTAAAATCATGATTACCAAATAATTTGATTTCTGGGTAGGCCATCTCCATCCATTAGAATCCCATGAGGGGTTCTTAGCATTTTTTAATAATAAATTTAAGAACCTCGGTTAAGAACCTGTTCTAAAAGCTCTTATATAAGAACCGGTTCTTAAGAAGAGGTTCTTAACGCGCGTTTACCGATACAGTTTATAATTTTTTAATGCTAAGAACCCCTCCCTAAGAACCCCTCCTTCCCAGAGGTGCCCTAAAGTTGCAAGCCTTTTTCATTCTTGCTTTTTATTTTCGTTTTTGTCTCTAGTAAAACCTGATCTAACTCATTAAATACGCTTCATTAAATGCAACACTAAAAGTAATAATAATTAAATTAAATTAGTATTTTAATTACCTCGCCGTATTTGTTTCCGCGAAGAAGATAAACTGCAAAGTAAGAGAGCCAAATGATGACCAAAACTCCAAGCTTAATCCATGGAAACCTCTTTGGTCTCTCGTAATCTCCCAAAAGAGGCAATTTCGCACTCTCGATCTTATCATCATCGTCTTCTTCTCCGATTCGATCCGATTCTCTGATTTTTACCATCTCCGATTCCAATCTCCAGTAATAAACCCCGTTTCGAAAAGTCTTCAACGTCGACCACGCGAGAAAAACGGCGAAGAGGATCGTTATCAGCCAATTCGGGAACACGAGGTTGCAAATCACTCCGATACTAACTCCGAGAAGCATACACGGCTCCAGAAGCAGAGCTAAATCGAAATCGATCAACGTTTTGCCTCCCGATTTAGGGTTTCTGACGAAGAGATTGCAACCCACGTTCGCTACGGATCCGCCTGTTACCATGAAAGCGGAGAAGCTCGACGCCGTTTTCAGATCGAGTCCGGCGACGATTGTCATTATCGGAACGTATAAACCTCCGCCGCCGATTCCGCCGGCGCTTGAGATTGATGCGGCGAGGAAAGAGAGTACGGCGGCGATGATTGTTGATGCGGTTAATTCGATCTTCGGTTGGTTGAATTTCGCCGGGAAATCGAGCCATGAGCTTGTTTTGTTGAGGATTTGATCCACGGGGAAGGCAAATGAAGGTTCTGGTTGTGCGATTGATGGAGTTGAGAAGATGATGAAGGTGATAAGGGAGAGAGTTACAGGGACGAAATTGTTTCTCATTTTTATGAGTGGGGTTTTTGTGCAACTTTTAAACTTTTGGGGTTTTTTAGGAGATGCCTTTTTCTGTGTGTGTGTGTGTGTAACATTTCTGTTTGTAAGTTTATATAGGAGATGGATTAGAGAGAGAGTGATTGGATGCATTTGCCAAGTAGAAAATAAATAATTTTTTTAATTTAAATAAAGGAATTAAGGAAAGTTAAATACAAATTGCAAGAAAAAGATAAAAGAGGCCAATCAACTTTTAGCAAGTGGTGAGAAATGAAACATGCAACATAGATCTTGTGGGCATTATGTTATTTGTTCCCACCATTAACATTTTTTTTTCTCATCAAATGTAAATTAATATTATATTTAAACCAGAAAGTTTTAAAAGGACCGACTGATTTTAAAAACCGGGAGATTAATTGAATTTTAAAAATAATTGTATATTTTAAAAATATGTTTTTAAGTATAACACTTTTAAAACAAAAACAATTTTAGAATATGTTTCCAAACATCTCTTATATTTTTTTTTTAAATTGAACATGTTACCAAACATTTATTAAATTAATTATAAACTTAAAAATTACAAATTAAATATATTTTAATCAATAACACTTAAATTAATTATTATTTCTCGTTTCATATTTTATATATTACAAAAAACTTTATCACATGCATACATACGGGTTTAGAATCTAGTTGTAATTTAAATTATAGTTTTACTATATGTGAACACTTTAAATGGTAAGAAATTCGGATTTCCATTTATCCTATGGACTAGTCTAAATTTCGCATGAGATTTTTTTAAAAATACTCTTTATGTTTAACAAACATAAAACATTTCCACATTCCAAATCCAAACATAAACATTTTTAGAAAACTTATGTTTAACAAAAAGTGTTGTTTTATAAATTTATTTTTGTTTTATAAAGAGTGTCATTTTGTATTTCCAACACATATTCTTACACTAAATCTTAATTTTATTGTTATTATTTCAGCTTATTAGTTAGAGAAAAACATTATTTAGTGTATTGATAAAGAATACAATGAAAATTTACATATTTTTAGTATATGAAAATGTTAAAATGATACTTTTTATAAAATAAAATAGTATAATAGTATAAAATTTTGTTATAATACAATATTCCCTCCATTTCAGAATAATTAATGTTTTAAGATTTTTTTGTTTCAAATTAAGCGATGTTTTCATTATTCTATGCAAAATTAGTTAACTTTTTATGTTTTATAACTATTTTTATTCTCTAATTTGTTTTATTATTAATTAAATTGGATAAATTGTGTTTAAGTAGATAATAATCAAAATTTTAATTTAGACCAAACTTAAATAATTAAACATCATCAATTATTTTGAAATAGATCGAGTGTATGCTTCATTTAATCCGCGTTGTGTGCAGGATAAATTTTTCTTTATTATTTTTTTTGCAAATTAATTTTAAGAATTTCGTTATTCGGGTTAACCCACAAAAAAGCTACAATTTTGAATGCATCAACTCTAATTTGCACCGATTAATAACTGTGAATTTTGTGTTCGATCCGCGAACTATTAAAAAATCAATTTTATCGCGTCTAACTCTTTATAAAAATAAAAAAGTAATTTTCAAATTTAGGTTTGATATATAATCAAATAAAAATTAAAAAAATTTATAGTTAATTTTCAAAAACAAAAATCATATTATTTAGTAAATTGAGTATACCATCGGAAAAATTCTATAAAAATACTTCAATTAAATTACGATAAGCTTTTTAATACCTAAACTATTTTTGTGCCCGGAAAAATTCTCCAATTAATATACTTTTTCATTATAATACCTCAACTTTTAAGATTCTACCCATTTAACAACTCCGATTTAACGAGACATAACGTCCGTTATCTTTTTATTTTTTTAATAATAAAATATTAATATTTAAATAAAAATTACATTAAATTTAAAAAAAAAAAAATTCCCCAAAAATATCCGAAAAAATCTTAGGTTAAGAAAAAAATAATTTAAAATTTTAGATAAAATTTATTATATTTTAACTTTTTTGAATCTTTGAACCAAAAAATTTCCAAAAACTCAACAATACAAAAATCCAAAATATTCTAAAACACAAAATTAAATTACAATTTAAGATTAGTAAATTATATTAGTTTGATTTTTTTTTGTCAAATTGAGGAACTTATGGTATGAATGATATACATCGACTTTATAAGTTGAAACAAATTGATTTTGTTAGAAAATATTTAAAAGAGAAAAAATTCTAGAATAAGATTTTTTTGTTTTGGTTGAAATTTCAAATTTATTGGTCAACAAATGGGAGTGGATATTTACAAAAGAATAGTATTCCTAAAAGCAAAATAAATAAAGAATGAAGTACACTGTTATTTGAATAGAATCATATCGTGTATGCTCAGATCATGCGAACTTCAAATCATCACCGGAGGAGTCCTTCATACATGTGTTGTGCATGGTAGCCAAACAATACGAAATTGTAACGAATAGCCTTATCAATGAGGCAAATTATGTGCTGAGGCGATATCCAACTCGTTCGATGTCTTCTAGCATTTATTTCCCTCCATATGTGATAAATTCTAGAATAAGATATTATATTTGAGTATTTATTGTAAAAAAAGAAATGTTGAAAAATATATTATTTGAGTTACAAAATTGAATCTTATACGTTTGAGAATATTTTTGGATTTTTGTATTTTTGAGTTTTTGGGAATTTTTGGTTCAAAGATTCAAAAAATTAAAGCATAATATATTTTATCTAAAATTTAAAATTATTTTTTTCTCAACTTAATTTTTTCAGAATTTTTTTCGACTTTTTGGATTGTTTTGGGATTTTTTGAAATTTAATGTAATTTTTAAATATCAATATTTTATTATTAACAACAAAAAAAAAAAAGATAACGGACGTTATGTCTCCGTTAAATCAGAGTTGTTAAATGGGTAGAATCTTAAAAGTTGAAGTATTATAATGGAAAATATATTAGTTGAAGTATTTTTTTGGGCACAAAAATAGTTGAAGTATTAAAAAACTTATCGTAATTTAGTTTGAGTATTTTTATGGAATTTTTCCTATACCATCTATTTTTAAAATTAAAAATTAATATTTTGACTTGCGAGATCCACTTTTGTGGGCATTTAAAATTAGAGTCCAAATTCGTCATGTGGCGGACTAACATGCTTACTTAACCCGTTTTGGAGTTGACTAAAATATTATTCGGAATAACTCATAAATAACTATAATCTTAAAAACACAAACTCTAATATGCACCGCCAAAAAAAATTCTTGTGACTAACTCTTTATAAAAGTAGTCAACAAATTTAAAATTTATAGTGAAAATTATTGAAAAAACTCGAATTTATTTTTTAAATATATATGGATTGATTATTATTTTAAAATATATAATTTGATAATATCTTAATAATTAAGAAACGAAATAATAAATACTCTCTTGAATGGAAAACAAATATTTTCCGTATTATCTTCGATCATTTTGAAAGACAGTTATTTATTTTCTTATTTTAATTATATTTTCTTATTTATAATGGCATATATAATAATTTACAAAATAATGTTATTTTCCTAAATATTTCCTTAAATAATAATACAGTATAGAGATAGTAATTCAATCCACAAACCAAAGCGACAGTTTATTTATTACTTACGTCAAACGACATGCAAGTTGTAATCTATTTTATTTATTTTGTTGAGTAACTAATTTATTTTATTGTTTTTTGGTTTATATGTTTAATCGAACGATGATGAACCGGCTGAGACATTCTCGAATTAAAAAAAAAAAAAAATAGACATTCTCATATTTTTTCCAATATTTTTCTAATTCAGGTAAGCAGGTAATTGTCAAATCAGTGTAATAGTATATCGTAGTTTTGTTTATTTAATGTAATACTTATCTTTAAAGTCATGAGTTGGCAAAATTAAATACTTATCTGTTATGTTTCGTTTTATGGAGATCAACTTGCTGTTTGCATATACGACCAATTGATAATAATACTATGTCTATGATATTTGTCGACATTATTAACCAATATTAATGGATCCTTCTTCACTTATACACGAACTAACTTCATCTTGTAACCGATAAAATAGTTTATAGGTTTTTTGGTAACCGATAAAATAGTTGAATAACGATGGTACCAAAATATATATGTATAAAAATGAAATTATTTGTTTTGTAGTCTATACGTTTTTTGTTTTAACTAAAACTGGTCTTTACGTTTCTCGCTCTGAACCCATCTACCTTTTTACAATCGTTAGTCATTCTAAATAAATGATAAGTTATAAAAGCACTTGATTGCAATAAAGTTTTGAAATTTAATATGAGTCTTTTAAGTATATATATATATGATAAGTTCCCTACAGAATTAATTATATATGAATGGATAATTTGAAATTGACAAAAGAAAAAAGAAAAAAAATTATCCCAAATTTATCCTTCTTTTTTCTCTTTATTACCTATTGTGCCATTGATATGAAAATAGGAATGTACTTACCGGCAATACTGTTCATCAATTGCCACTGAATTCATCCCAAAGCACGCTAACAAGTATTGATATTACGTTTTCCGATGATGAATAGTATCATCTATTTTAGATGAACAATATCAGTGACGATTGATGAACAGTAGTAGCGGTGGTAGTGGTGGTGAGGATATCATTGATAATACTCATTGTAAAGAGGGGTAAAATAGTAAGAATTTATTTTTCTTTCTAATCAAACTAATTTTTAAAGTTTCATTAATATATAATTAATTTTGATATTATCTTATGGTAGATGTTGATAATACTCATTTAATATCTAGATATATAAACAATCTTTAGTGACGGTTGATTAGCATTCACCTTCTATTGAACTCAATTCACATTGAGATATACTGTGTAATTGTTTAGAGTGTTATGCATGCTGATGGATCGTATAATAAGGTTTGATTACGAGAAATGATATTAAACTAGAGGATAAAAAAATACAAGCATTCTATGTATAACTTATTTGTAGGGGTCTGATAACCTGAATCTAGGAAAATTAATCTTACAATTATAGTTTGGACAGCTATACAAGTTGTGTTTGTGCGAATTTTATATTTTAAGTCATGGGGAGAATTAAAATCTTTCATTAAAGCATTGAAAACTTTGAAAATTTTCTTGAGAATCTTTAACTAAAAAAGAAATTTTCTTGAGAAAAAAGGTGTATACGTCTATTTTCTTATTTCAAACTAGACCAAACAATCATGATCAGGTTCTTTACATTATCTAGAGCAAATATTGTATGCTATTTTTCATGCACTTTATTATATGAGTTTTTGTAAAGTGTTGTGTGCACTTTTTGGTTGAAGTCGTAATCGTATATTTGTAATAACATATTGTTGTCTCTAACGATTCAGGTATACTGTTGTCTGTTTGGCTAGCTCTTGGTAAGTCTCCTGGGTCGTGCTTATACTATGAATCTATGATCCAACTTGAGAATCTTTAAAAACTTCTTTTTATTTATAAAATCGATAAGCATATATATAAACAACGATTAGTATATGCGCCGGCTCTAAAAGTCATCAATGATCAATTCTATTATCAAACATAGGATTTCAAAGTTAGATCAAATATAAATCAATACGTTTTTTTTACTTGTACGTTGAATTAGCAACATTTGAACAACTTATTTCATTTAATTATACTCCATCAATTTTTCGAAGCTTTTCGAATCTATTAAATTTTCACTATATGAAATGGCAAATTCAATATGTTCACGTGCTTAATAGTATACTAATTCATCAGCAGCGTATTCAGATAAAAATGGCAAACCCTCTTTTTTTTTGTTTTCTTAAGAAGACGGATAAAACATTTGATTTAAATTGTAAAATACCTCGCATGAAGGGTTCATCTCTATATTATTATTTAAAAAGACATTTTTGAAAAGAATTTTGTTTTGTAAGTTAGTACATGAAATACCATTACAAATAACAAAGAATAATTGAAATAGGAAATGATATAATAGTATTTTAAAATTATTGATTAGAATATGGAAAATATATATTTTGCATTAAAAAGGTTATTTATTATTTAATTTTTAATTATTTTTAATACTATATATTTTAAAATAATAATCAATCCATATATATTCAAAGAAAAAAATCTATTCAAAATCTTGCTATACTTTTCACTATAATTTATTATATTTTATTTGAATATATATCAAAACAAAAGTTGAAAAATATTTTACTAATTTTATAAGAAGTTAGACACAAGAAAACTATTTTTTTT
>PKMM01018733.1:476960-559628 GCA_002933915.1 Eutrema heterophyllum
TATATATATTTTTTTTTTTTAAATATTTATTTTTTGGTTTTAAGCTTTTTAGAGCCCAAGCCCAATATACTACAATCAAACCCATTAATCCATGTATCTAGGGTTCTTAGCAAGATAGTCTCCTATATAAATGTTTGTAATGATATTGAGAGAAATAACTTTGTAAGTTGCCATTTTGTGCAACTCTCTTCTTCCCATTTTTAATAGCAATCGTAAATCTTCAATTTTTGTGTCTTTCAATTAAGTTTTCCTTCTCGTTTACTCATCTCTTTCACTTAATAAAACTTATATGAGCTATTTCAATTTCAATAAAGCTCTATAGAGCTATGAATCTATCTTTGCTTTAAACTTGCCTTCAAGATATAGCCATAAACCTTAATTATATCATCACCAGTTGCTACTTCCAGGCCGTCTCACCATGTGAAACATGTGATTTATGCCACATTATATAACTCAAATTTAAAGGCCACAAGTTGGAAATCAGTTTCTTCTAATGGTTCAAAGTTTTATTGGTATTTTTGAATTTGATTGTCACCATATATAGATAACTATGTCATAAACAATTTTAAAACATACAAAAGTTTATAGATGCAGGAATTATAGAAAGAAAAAGGAAGAAGTAATTGAAATTATTATAATTTATTAATTATATAAGTGAAACGAATAAATTTAAACAACAATTAGGAGCACAATATATATTTAAGTTTTAGGCCACGACAAAGTAAGAGACGACACTGGCTAATTCTCCTAGTTTTGCACAGTTTAGTTACATGTGTACGCAAAGTTCAATGTAAATGCAAACATAAACAAACCAAAAAAATCAACAAAAAGGGCATTGGGTTACTCACCTTTTAAGTTAAACGAATCGTCGGAATCAGGGCTATCTCTTCTGCTGAAAAGACGCAATGGTGGTGGTTGCGGTGGCGGAGGTGGAGGGGGAGGCGGTGGTGACGCCAAGAAATTTGCTTTATACGTCAACATACAATTGGTAGAGTAAACCAATGCAAAACGTTTTCCATAACAACAATCCTCAGTCTCATTATATGCCCATTTCAAGCATCTATAGCAATCATACTGACCTAGATAGGGCGTGCACTAATCCGTGCAGATCGTAAACCTCTCCAAGAAAACTCACATGATGTTTCTCTTCCGCGAAATATGAAAAGCTCGAGTAGGCTTCTCGTATCAGCCGGTCCATACGGTATAAATGAAATAAGATGGATACATCATGGTATTGTACGTAGTCCATGTAACGAACGGTCCATAACGAACGGTCCTGATCTTCGAAGTTCCGACTTTCTTGATAAGAAAATCTCTTAAACTCAAACTGATTTCAACTATATATTTGTTGAGTTGTTTTCGTGTCTTTAGTTGAGTTGTTGTGTCGTGTCTTTGTCTTCCGCAAGTTTAGGAATAAAAGAGACTTGTTCTCTTTAGTTTGATTCAGTCAATTCTGTTTCCGTTTTTAATAGCTTAGTTGTTTAGTTAGTGGAGTCGTGTTATTTGCTTCTGTTATTGTAAGTCTATAAAAGGCATTGGAAGAGTAAAAATCAGATCATTCAGTGCAGTTTTGTGTTTTTTTCTGAGCTTACTTTCACATTTGGTATCAGAGCAAATACATAAAAGAGTGATCAAAGAAAGAAAAGAGAAAGAAAATGAGTGACGATAAGACACAAATCAAAATCCCCATCTTCGATGGTCACTACGATCATTGGAGCGAGTTGATGGAGAATTTGTTGCGTGCCAAGAGTTTGTGGAATTTGGTGGAAGAAGGATACACCGAACCTGCAACGGGTGTCGAGTTGACTGCAGCGCAGTAGAAACAACTTGATGACCTTAAGAAGAAGGATCATATGGTGAAACATTTCCTATTTCAAGCCATTGAGCGGGAGGTGTTTGAGCAGATCTTAGACCGGAAAACTTCTAAGATCATTTGGGAGTCCATGAAGAGAAAGTTTGGAGGGAACGAACGGGTCAAGAGATCTCTTCTCCAATGTTTAAGGAGAGATTTTGAAGTTCTTATGATGAAAGACGATGAAGGCATTGATAATTACTTCAAGAGAGTAATGGTGGTGGCGAACAAGATGAGGAGTAATGGCGAGAGTATGCCAGACTCGAAGATCGTGGAAAAAATTCTGCGCACTCTGACCGACAAATTTACTTATGTGGTGGTATCGATCGAAGAGTCCAGAGACACAAGCAGCATGACAGTCGATGAATTGCAGAGTTCATTGTCTGTGCATGAAAAGAAATTTAGAAAGAGCAATGAGGCAGAGGAAGATCAAGCTCTTAATGTGGGTGGAAGAGGAAGAGGAACCTACCGAGGACGAGGCCGAGGTAGAGGCAGAGGCAGAGGGCGCTCTTTCGACAAATCAACGATCGAATGCTACAACTGTCACAAGCTCGGGCATTTCCAATACGAATGTCCAAGCGGAAACAATAGCGGTGCGCAGTTTGCAGAAATCGATGAAAAGGATGAGGTTCTTCTAATGGCTTACGTTGAACTTCAAGGAACCAAGAGAGGAGATGTTTGGTTCGTGGACTCTGGATGTTCAAATCACATGTGTGGAGAGAAAAGTTTGTTCTCGAGTTTGGATACCACCTTCTCGCACAACGTCAAACTCGGAAACAATCACAAGCTATCGGTCAGTGGGAAAGGGATCGTGAAGATAACGTTGAATGGTGTGAGCTACGTGGTCAATGACGTGTATTTTGTTCCTGACTTGAAGAATAACCTACTGAGCGTTGGGCAACTTCAAGAAAAGGGTCTCGATGTCTTGTTCAAGGGAGGGGATCGCAGAACGTGCAGCATTTTTCACCCCTCAAGAGGAAAGATAGCAGAATCAGTTATGACTACTAATCGGATGTTCATTTTGCTGGGAGAAACAAACGAGAAAACGAAGGAGGAGAGATGTTTGCAAGTGAACATCGCAGACAAGGAAGAATTGTGGCACCACCGTTACGGACACCTCAATCACAAAGGTCTTCTCACTCTGCGCAACAAAGAGATGGTGACTGGTTTACCAAACATCAGACAAGCGAAGGTGACGTGCGAGTCTTGTATCAAAGGAAAGCACCATCGTGTTCCATTTCCAAAACAGAGCAAGTGGAGAGCGATCGAGAAGCTGCAACTAGTTCACTCTGATTTGTGTGGCCCGATCACTCCAGCATCAAACAGCCAGAAGAAATATTTGATAAGCTTCATCGATGATTTCTCTCGAAAGACGTGGATATATTTTGTTCTTGAGAAATCAGAGGCCTTTTACCAATTCAAACAGTTTAAGGCGTACGTGGAGAAGCAGACAGGAAGCTTCATCAAATGTTTAAGAACAGACAGAGGAGGTGAGTACAATTCTCTCGAGTTTAAGGAGTATTGTAAGGAACAAGGGATCAAGCGACAATTAACCACTGCATACACCCCACAACAGAATGGCGTTGCTGAACGCAAGAACAGAACACTCATGAATATGGTGAGAGCTGTGTTAGCGGAGAAGGAAGTGCCAAAGATCTTCTGGCCAGATGCAGTGCAGTGGGCGAATCATGTTCTTAATCGATCTCCAACGTTGATCATGAAAGACATGACTCCGGAAGAGGCATGGAGCGGAATCAAGCCGTCGGTTAAGCATTTTCGAATTTTTGGCTGTATCGGGTACGTTCACGTTCCTAATGTGAAAAGAACTAAGCTCGACGACAAAAGCGTGAAGTGTGTCATGATTGGGTACAGCAGTGAATCAAAGGCTTTCAAGATGTATGATCCGTTAGAGAAGAAAGTTCATATCAGTCGTGATGTGAATTTTGAGGAAGATAAAAGCTGGAATTGGGATGAAAGTTACTCAGCTGAACAGAGTATGGAACTTGAGTGGGAAGATGAGCACGTGAATGGAGAAAATGAAAACGAAGAGGAAGAAATGGATGCAGAGGAAACGGAGGATGAAGAAGATGAAGTTTCTCCTCCACAAACTCAGACCAATTCTGAAGCGACAACTTCGAATGCGGGTAGAACAAGAAGACTACCTGTTTGGCGTGCTGATTATACATCTGGAGATGAGTTATCAGATGCTGAAGAAGAAGCGAACATGGCAAGAACAGAATCTGAGCAGGAGGAGCTCACGATGGCGTTCATGATTATCGCAGATCCAACAAATTTTCATGAAGCTGTGAAGCACTCAAAATGGAAGGAAGCTATGGATGCGGAAATATGCTCAATTGAGAAGAATCATAATTGGTCTCTGGTGGAGCTTCCAGCTGGAGCCAAAGCAATTGGTGTAAAGTGGATTTACAAGACCAAACTTAATGAGCTTGGAGAAGTCGATAAGTTTAAAGCTCGACTAGTGGTGAAGGGTTATGCGCAGGAATATGGGATTGATTACACGGAGGTTTTTGCGCCGGTAGCTCGATTGGACACAGTGAGGATGATTATTGCAATGGCTGCCCAACGAGGATGGGTAATTCACCAATTGGATGTAAAATCTGCGTTTTTACATGGTGAGTTAAAGGAAGACGTTTTTGTGGAGCAGCCTCAAGGTTATGAGGTAACCGGGAAAGAACATATGGCGTACAAGTTACACAAAGCTTTATATGGATTAAAGCAAGCACCACGAGCCTGGTTCAGTCGCATAGAGGCCTATTTCATCAAAGAGGGTTTCGAGAGCAGCAACAGTGAGCAAACTCTCTTCATCAAGCGAAAAAGAGGTAAAATACTCATCGTTAGCATCTATGTTGATGACTTGCTGTTTACTGGTGATGATGATGAGTTATTAGCTGAGTTTAAACAGTCTATGAAAAGGGAATTCGATATGACTGATTTAGGAAAAATGAGATATTTCCTTGGTATATAAGTAGTGCAAAGGAACGATGGTATTTTCATTTGTCAAAGGAAATATGCAGCAGAGGTGATTGAACGATTTGGAATGCAGAATTTCAATTCTGTCTGTAATCCAATAGTTCATGGTCAGAAAATTGGCAGAGATGAAGCAGGTGTGAAGGTTGATTCAACTGTATACAAGCAGATGGTGGGAAGCTTGATGTATTTAACGGCAACACGTCCTGATCTTATGTTTGTGGTGTGTCTCATTAGCCGTTTCATGGCAAATCCAACGCAATTACACTTTGCTGCTGTGAAGAGGATTATGCGTTACTTGAAGGGAACAATGGAGTATGGTATTTGGTACAAGAGGGAAGGAAAAAGAGGGCTCGTTGGCTACACAGATAGCGACTATGATGGGGACATAGATGATAGCAAAAGCACTTCAGGATATGCGTTTTTGTTAGGTGGAGGAGCTGTTGCATGGTCGTCACGGAAGCAGCCCATTGTAACGCTATCAACCACTGAAGCGGAGTATGTTGCAGCAGCAACTTGCGCCTGTCAAGCTGTTTGGATGGGAAGAGTTCTAAAGGAAATAGGGTATGATCAAGGAGAAGAAATGGTGCTGTTATGTGACAATACTTCTACAATCAAATTGTCTAAGAATGCTGTCTTACATGGGAAATCGAAGCATATCAGGGTTCGTTATCATTTTCTACGGGATTTGGTTAAGGAAGGAGTCATCAAGCTTGTCTACTGTAACACGGAGGAGCAGCTTGCAGATATCATGACGAAGCCGTTGAAGATGGTGACATTTCAGAGAATCAGAGAAGCTTTTGGCATGCGTGTTCTGAACTGATTTCTTGAGAAGGTTCAGTTCAAGGGAGGGAATGTTGAGTTGTTTTCGTGTCTTTAGTTGAGTTGTTGTGTCGTGTCTTTGTCTTCCGCAAGTTTAGGAATAAAAGAGACTTGTTCTCTTTAGTTTGATTCAGTCAATTCTGTTTCCGTTTTTAATAGCTTAGTTGTTTAGTTAGTGGAGTCGTGTTATTTGCTTCTGTTATTGTAAGTCTATAAAAGGCATTGGAAGAGTATGAATAAAATTAAATCATTCAGTGCAGTTTTGTGTTTTTCTCTGAGCTTACTTTCACAATATTTAGATGAGATAGGTGAAATCCGCATTCAACAAATAACATTTTCAGGATAATTTTTCTTAAATCAATTTTAAAAATACAGATGTTTAGAATACAACTGACATATTGAACTAATAAAAATGGATCATATTAATAAAAGTACATTTAATTATTATTGTAAGTATAATATTTGGTCAAGTGAAATAAACCGGACATCTCTTGTCTTTGCTCCCACTCAACAACATTCCATCCCAACCAACCTCAATATAACAGTTTGCGTACATCCTATGGCTCTTGCTGTGCCACGTATACACCTTGAATCGTATCACGGACACTACCTCCAAACGGAACACTACCTTCCCTTGATCCCTGTCTCGTCCCATTTCCATCCAACGGTCCTTATTCACTGCCATTGTGGGCCCACGTAAGGCTCCTTCGATCCAGCTCGTGTTCTTCGGGTCCTGGTAAAACGAGTGAGTGAGTTTAGTCGACCCGACCCGTTTCTCTTTGTAGTAAACGGATCCTTCCATGGAGTCGTAGTAAACCCCGACGTTTTGGTTTGGGTTATGAGCCGTTATCTTGAAGCTTATATGAGAGGTCTCGAAACCGTCCGGTTTACCCAAACCGGGGAGAGAGAACCCGCGGATGTGGAAACGGGGTCGATGAGGACGTAGACTGATCCATAGGATGAAAAAAACAATGCCTAAACATAGCAAAAGAGATAAGAAAATGGCACATATGAGTTTAGAGACTCTTGTTGTGAGGCTTTCTTTGACCCGATGAACGATGTAGCTCGCGGAGTGGTGACGGGATATGGGTCGGGTTGATGGGTCGGATCTGACAGGTAAAGAGTCGGCCTTGTTGTGCATTGTTGTTGTGAATTAATGTTGGTAGCTCATGGGAAGTAATATGAAATAATGTGGATGAGTTGTGTGACTTGTGAGGTTTATGTAGTAAATTAAAAAAAAAAAAAATTGGTGGTAGTTAGTAATAAAGCAAAAGATACCTTGGAAAATATAGAGCGTATTTCACTTTGGGAAGAAAAGAATTGACAACTAAGTATCTAATTGTGTATTATTTTTTCTTTATATGCAAGTGCAAAGATTTCAAATGACCATCAAGTTCATATATTTTAATAATGAGTAACCTAAATTTGGTATGATATGATACGTGTTTTTCTTATAAAGTATTTGATGTGGTCTTTAAAAAAAGTATGTGATGTGGTTATTAGTTATAGTAATAGACATGGCTAAATACTATATTGGTTAAGTCTCTTGGCTCTTAGATAATAGTAATACAAATGGATTTTTTTTTCTATGAGGGAGTTTTTAAAATGGAATATTTTGTTAAGAGGGTTTGAGGTTTCTTGTTGGAGGGACAATCTCCTGCAAAAAGTGTATATGTTAGAGTTATTTACAGCTTAAAGCTTCTTGTGTTTACCAACATGTGAAGAATTAAGAAGATTGTAGGAGAAGCAAAAAAAAAAAAAAGTATTTGAGAATTGAGACAACCAAGAAAAAAAAAGAGATAAATTTCAAGAACATAGTGGAAAGCTCAAACTCGGTAAGGTAAAGCCCATTTTATCAGGAGTTTTGAATAAAGCCCATAAGCCCGAATTGGATCCGCTTCAAAATCCCAAAATTGGATCTTTGATGAATCTTTAGGAAAAGTCAAATAACTTTGAATTTCTCTCGGTCCGGTTGTTGATTAAAGTTAATTAATACTTATGCATCAAGAGGTGTGAAATTCGAGTTCGATTTCCAGAAAATGCAAATTAATAAGAGATTTTCGTAGTGCAACTAGAACCGTTAGAACCGTGAGACATGGTCAAACGTGCCAAGAGTAAAACTGTCCATTATAAACATGGTGCATGTATGTCGTATATTTTTGTAAGCGGATGAAATTGTCTATCATATAATTGTTTTTCTAATTGTTCTCATAGTTTGTAATAGATAATAATATTTCCGACGATAAAAAAAACTACTTATAGAAAGGGTGAATGAGGTGTATAGCCTCAGATAGTTGAAAAATTAAGTAAGTAGCTATACATAAGTCAAAATTAGTTATAGAAAAAGTAATTTTTAGGTTCGGACAAAATTGCCCCTAACACTTACAACAACATAAAAAAATAAAAAAGCAGGGGATACATCATTTAATGCAAGTATTGATATATCTCTCTTTCGATAAAGTGGAAAGCAGCGAACAAAACATTTAATGCTGGAGAGATATCTTCTGCTTCGCTGTGGATCTGCAAAGATTTGATTATCACGATAACCTATATTAAACTTTTTTTTGATTATCAAGATAACTCATATTTATTGATATCTATTTGATTATCAAGATAACTCATATTGATAATTCTTATTATCAAGATAACTCATTGATCATCGATATTTATTCGATTATCAAGATAACTCACATCGATAACTCTTATTATTAAGATAACTCATATTTGATTATAGATTTATATTTGATTATCAAGATAACTCATATTGATAATTCATATTATCAAGATAACTCATAATAAGAATATCTACTAACTTAAGGTGTTAGTTTATAGATCACAACGTTATCTAGATAGTTTGTGAATGATAACAGTGTTATTATAATACAAAAATACATTTATTGTATTTTATGACTTCAGAATTGATACGAGATATTTTTTGATTTCAATTATCCAAGTGTACTCATGTCATTGTAGCACTTGAGATGTCAATCCATATAGGGTTAAGATTGAAGCACTAAGAATGCAAGAAACTTCTTAATCTAGAGCAAAACGTTTTTGTGGGTTTTTATGTTTTTATCGAAAGAAAATAAAAGACAAAAAAGCAAAACACAAAAAGAAAAACGTTGGATCATAGCTTAAATTATCAAAGAGATGATTAACAATTAAACAATGAATAATTTGGAAGCATTAAACACTATCTTAGAACATGGAACACAATTCAATTTTTGACTAGTCAACTCCCGTGGTATTAATCACTTCATCGATTACTCAATTAAGCTAAACTCCCGTATGCAATCGAAAATAATTGATGAGCATTAATCATAAGTCCATTAAATTCACTAAACACCCTAACTCAACTCTCGTAGGCTAGGGATGAATAGCTCACAAAATGTTCGGTTCAAGCAATTCATTGACTCATTCCGGATGTGAAATGCCTAAGTTCAAGAAATGAATGAACAATTCTAATCTAGCACTAACACCATTTACTCGAATCTCTCCCTAATGCATGGGATGAGACCAAAAATCTAACTAATCTAAGGTGTAATTCTAGTTTGGTTTGTCATGCCAAACTAGGACTACCTAATCTAGGTGTAGTTCTAGGTTTCAGTTTATCATGTCAATTCTAGCATTAAGAACAAACCTAAGTGAAAGATTTATCCAAGATCATCATAAATCACAATTATCTAACCATCAATTAAACAAATAAAGCCTAAACATGATCTAACAAAAATCAAGTCATATAAACATGAAGAACAACAAAAGAAAATACGTAAACATAGTAAAAATACATAAATGAAAGATAAAAGAAAGAAAGGTAAAAGAATCCTTCTCTAGAAATGGCATGGATATGAAGATCTTGTCCAAAACTTCAAAGGAGAGTTTATGGAACACATCCATTTCTTCGAGAGAGGAAGATTTTGGATCCTTAGATCCTTACTTGAAAATAAAAGCTAAGAGGAATGTTGTATTTATTATTGGATGAGTGATGTATGAAATTGGATGTTCTACAAATGAGGGATTCCACCCCCTTTTATAAGAGATGATGAATCATCATTTTTACAATAAAGAAAACTAATATAGATTTAGATCTAGAAAAAGAGATTATGAGCTTGCATAAAGATAAAAGAAAAGAAGAGTGATAATGTGTTGCAGCATGATGATGTCCATCACTCTTGTTCTTTATGGGTGGCTTGAAAGTGAATGAGTTGGCTTCAAGGTGGAAAAGTTGTGGTGGTGGGGAATGGTGGAAAGTGCAAACCCGATCTGTTTGTCATGTCTTTAGTAAATCGATTATATCTTTTGAACCACATCCCTGAATGGCACGAAACCACTTCCATTGGAAAGCTAACTCAATTT
The DNA here is from genome assembly GCA_002933915.1 of Eutrema heterophyllum. NCBI lineage: Eukaryota > Viridiplantae > Streptophyta > Magnoliopsida > Brassicales > Brassicaceae > Eutrema > Eutrema heterophyllum. The sequence continues at coordinate 486,979 of PKMM01018733.1, forward strand.
ATTTCCTATGAATTTGATAAATAGATCTGATGCTAAATCCAAAGGGAAGACTTTCGTACGAGTCGATCTTTCAGCAGCTTCGGATTGCCACTGTATCTTCCGGTAATGACATGTTTTCACTAAATTAATCGTATCTCTTGAACGGCTGATGCAAATGCCATGAAACCAACGCCAAAATGAAGCTGACCCAATTTTCTACAACTTTGATGAAGACCTCGGATTAATCTACGTATGGGAATGCCTTCAACCTGATTTATCTTTAGACGTGTTGTTCTTGACTCCTAATCCAGATCGGTTGCTGGAGCGAGTTTAAACCGATCCTCTCTTATTTTTGCTCCATTTGCTTCTCCTTTGATCTATCTTGAAGCTCCAAGCATCTCCTTCAATCCAAGCTACTCCTAAACACCTGAAAAAGGTTCCAACAAACCAAAAACGACACAAAACAACCTAGGACATCTAAAATGCAAATGTAAGAATATGAATGAAAATATTCAGTAAAAACACACGGAAAAGACTCAAGAATGAAATGAAAACTAATAAAAATAAACATACTAAAATGCTAAAATATGGTGTTATCAACTCTCCCGGACTTGCCTTTTGCTTGTCCGCAAACAAATAAGAAATGACAGCCCGGAAGAGAGGTTGAAAGTGGGAATTCGCAACTAAAAAACATGTCAAAGCAATCAAAGTGGGAAATCAATGCCTAAGATAATACCAAGACATTGCAAAAATGTATCTCAATTATGACTCTAACTTCTCTAGACTTATCGCAACTCCTAATATTTTTTTTGGACACATAGCCAAGCATACTGTTAGCCATCATATTCACCAACTCCTCACATTCAATTATTCTTTCAAAGTGTAGTCTCACAAAGGGAATGTTAATCTAATCCATTTGGCTTGGTTGAAAGAGGTTTATAAATTATGAAATAAGGTGGTTTAATTTTTGGTGACTTACTCTCAAATCAAAAGAATGCAAAACATCACACAAAAGCAAGGAAGTAAATGGATCAATTGATGTATACAAATAATAACTTCCATTTATACCCAACCTAGCTTAGAGTCCTAGTTCTTACCCGGAGTCAAGCTTCCTTTTCTTTTGAAGTAAACTCAATGCTCTTCGTAGCGAGATATGTAATTGTTCCACAAAACCAATAAAACCTTTTCAATGTATAACATCTAGGGATTTTTCTCTTTCTTTTATCGTCAAAGCTCTAGTTTTCTTCCTTTTTAACTTAGAGCTAACTTCTTGGTGTTCCCATAGAATGTTTTCTTTGCATTTCCCATCCTCTTTCTTTTATAACCCATGGTTTTCTTTTTCATTCTTTTTTTTTTTCTCAACATTTTTTTTTTTGTTTCTTTTATGCTCATGTTCCCAAACCATAACCCATTAAGCAATGAAATATAACAACCCTCCTAGTTTGCTAGCCTTGATGTTCACTTAGACTAGCCCTATGGAAGATCATATTTGTCGTTCCCTTCTTACAAGATTTTGCATATGTAAGCATTTTCAAGAAAAGGCCTCACTCAAGCAAACAATGGAGGGGTGTAAAGAAAGGTAAAGGTTTAGGTGGGGAACCATCTTAAAAATGAGAATGGCCATTCGGGCTAACAAGTGTGGCACAAAGGAATAAGATAACCCAAATGTATATGTAAAACCATGGTTAAGATCTCAAGCCCCTAAGTGAGAGAATATTAAGATTCAATTAAGTCCATATGTTTGGGAGATGGTTTCAAATCAAGCTATCTTGAACAAGACCATGTGTTTCAAGTGGAGAGATCAAAGTACGAAGTTTTCAAGTCTTTTGAAATCGTTTAAGCAATATAAAGCCATTATCAAGGGCATAACAATGAAAGCTAATCATATATCTTTTACTAACTCCCATGCAAATGAATGCAACCTATGTCATCTAGATATGAGTAGCTAATTCAATTCTAGAATGAACAATGGTGCAATGCAAACTACATGATATTTTTGGATTTTTGAATTTTTTTTGAATTTTTTTTTGTTTTTTTTTCTATGCAATAGAATATGTACAATGCAATGACACAAAGAAAGCAAAACAAAACAACTAAAAGAGAATTAGTAAATGTTTCCTCCCCCTGACTTACTTATCACCGTCTCGGTGAGAAAGAAAAACGAGAAAGAAAACAAAATACGATAAATAAAAAAAAAATGTTAGAGGTACCTTGGAGTGGAGTGTGTGGATTCACGAGGAGGAGGAGGATGTGGTGCGTTTAAGCTCACCGGGTTTGACCTTTTTGATCCGTCCCATTATGCATCCCATTTATTCCTACAAAACTTGAAAACAAAATTTATTAGACATGGTAATATAATTACCACAAAATTAAAAACAACAAAAGCAAAAGGATAGAAGATAGAATTGGGGGAGTCTCCAATGACGCGTTTAACGTCTCTAGCTTGACGGTTGTATCCTCTTACTCCTTCTCTCCTTGCATATTTCCTTTACTTCTAGTTCCATACCTAAGAGACCAAGATCACAAGAAAAAGGGAAAATATTAACAACAAAAGAAAAATAAAAAGGCTCTAGTCTCAAGAAGAATTCAAATCCTAATGATCAATACTAAACCCCAATGGCAACGGCGCCAAATTGATACGAGATATTTTTCGATTTCAATTATCCAAGTGTACTCATGTCATTGTAGCACTTGAGATGTCAATCCATATGGGGTTAAGATTGAAGCACTAAGAATGCAAGAAACTTCTTAATCTAGAGCAAAACGTTTTTGTGGGTTTTTATGTTTTTTATCGAAAGAAAATAAAAGACAAAAAAGCAAAACACAAAAAGAAAAACGTTGGATTATAGCTTAAACTATCAAAGAGATGATTAACAATTAAACAATGAATAATTTGGAAGCATTAAACACTATCTTAGAACATGGAACACAATTCAATTTTTGACTAGTCAACTCCCGTTGTATTAATCACTTCATCGATTACTCAATTAAGCTAAACTCCCGTATGCAATCGAAAATAATTGATGAGCATTAATCATAAGTCCATTAAATTCACTAAACACCCTAACTCAACTCTCGTAGGCTAGGGATGAATAGCTCACAAAATGTTCGGTTCAAGCAACTCATTGACTCATTCCGGATGTGAAATGCCTAAGTTCAAGAAATGAATGAACAATTCTAATCTAGCACTAACACCATTTACTCGAATCTCTCCCTAATGCATGGGATGAGACCAAAAATCTAACTAATCTAAGATGTAATTCTAGTTTGGTTTGTCATGCCAAACTAGAACTACCTAATCTAGGTGTAGTTCTAGGTTTCAGTTTATCATGTCAATTCTAGCATTAAGAACAAACCTAAGTGAAAGATTTATCCAAGATCATCATAAATCACAATTATCTAACCATCAATCAAACAAATAAAGCCTAAACATGATCTAACAAAAATCAAGTCATATAAACATGAAGAACAACAAAAGAAAATACGTAAACATAGTAAAAATACATAAATGAAAGATAAAAGAAAGAAAGGTAAAAGAATCCTTCTCTAGAAATGGCATGGATATGAAGATCTTGTCCAAAACTTCAAAGGAGAGTTTATGGAACACATCCATTTCTTCGAGAGAGGAAGATTTTGGATCCTTAGATCCTTACTTGAAAATAAAAGCTAAGAGGAATGTTGTATTTATTATTGGATGGGTGATGTATGAAATTGGATGTTCTACAAATGAAGGATTCCACCCCCTTTTATAGGAGATGATGAATCCTCATTTTTACAATAAAGAAAACTAATATATATTTAGATCTAGAAAAAGAGATTATGAGCTTGCATAAAGATAAAAGAAAAGAAGAGTGATAATGTGTTGCAGCATGATGATGTCCATCACTCTTGTTCTTTATGGGTGGCTTGAAAGTGAATGAGTTGGCTTCAAGGTGGAAAAGTTGTGGTGGTGGGGAATGGTGGAAAGTGCAAACCCGATCTGCTTGTCATGTCTTTAGTAAATCGATTATATCTTTTGAACCACATCCCTGAATGGCACAAAACCACTTCTATTGGAAAGCTAACTCAATTTATTTCCTATGACTTTGATGAATAGATCTGATGCTAAATCCAAAAGGAAGACTTTCGACGAGTCGATCTTTTAGCAGCTTTGGATCGTATCTCTTGAACGGCTTATGCAAATACCATGAAACCAACGCCAAAATGAAGCTGACCCAATTGTTTACAACTTTGATGAAGACCTCATATTAATCTGGGTATGGGAATGTGTTCAACCGGATTTATCTTTAGACGTGTTGTTCTTGACTTCTAATCCATATCGGTTGCTGGATCGAGTTTAAACCGATCTGGAAACCGATCCTCTCTTATTTTTGCTCCATTTGCTTCTCCTTTGATCTATCTTGAAGCTCCAAGCATCTCCTTCAATCCAAGCTACTCCTAAACACCTGAAAAAGGTTCCAACAAGCCAAAAACGACACAAAACAACCTATGACATCTAAAATGCAAATGCAAGAATATGAATAGAAATATTCACTAAAACACACGGAAAAGACTCAAGAATGAAATGAAAACTAATAAAGATAAACGTACTAAAACGCTAAAATATGGTGTTATCAAGAATACCAAACCCACTGTGAGGCATGGACTCTTCTCGTTTATCTCCGCTTGAGACTAGTGGCTGAGAATCGCATCTCTGTGACTGAGAAAAGAGATCCGCTTCGTTTCTTCCTCGGTTGACTTCAAAAATCAGAATGCTTTTTTTGACGACCCATCCGATTCTCCGAATCTCCAATCGATAATCGTAAAACTCTAACAGAATCGTAAGAGCCAAAAACACGTATCAAAAGTGAAATCGACATGAATTGGAGAAGAGAGTAGTCATTAACATGCATTGACATGGTCAAAATCAAGTCGCATATCCAGAGGAGGTTGAGAATCACATCGGGAAGAAGAAGGATAAGAGGAAAAAAAATTGACGACAAATTGAAGAAATAAGGAGGCGACATGTTTTTTGTTGTTGTGATTTTTTGTTTTTTTATTAAATTTTTAATTTGAACAAAATTAATTATCTTCCTATAAACTCGAAACTGGTACTCTCTCTTTCATCAATATTAGCTATATGATAGATAAGGTAGGGGTTAAACAGAAATTTTCTATGTCAATAGTAAGTTGAAATAGTACATTATAAATTAATTTTAAAATTATTTAGAGCCTTGCATTGCTATTGCTCTTATAGAAATGGAAAATATGTTAGCTTAGTTACAAGGTACAATATTAATTTTTTTTTTAGTCCTATTATTTCGCACGACACGCTTCAATTATTTAGACTATAAATATACTAATGTAAATCTATATAACGGGAAAAAAATAATATTATAAAGTTAAATTTGGTGTTGACCTTCGGAAAAAAATCTCTCCATTTCAGTTTCTTTATAACAAACAGTACAAAAAAGCCCAAAGAGATTTTTTTTTTTGTTCCTCCCAATTCGCCGACGAGTAAGCGAGAGATGGCGCCGCCGGCGACGAAGCGGTGGTGCTGGGCTTTGATCCTTCTCTTACTTTCTTTGTTCGTTCAATCTTCTTCGGCCATTTACTGCGGCGCAGAAGATTGCTATGCTCTCCTCGGGTTCACCTTCCGATCCCGAATTTCCGTCAGATTGTTTTCCTTTTGACTCTCTGTCTCTCTCTTAATCTTTTGCATTTTCGATTTCAGAGTCTCTCAAGATGCGAACGCATCGGATATCAAGAGATCTTATTACAAACTTTCTCTGAAACAGTAAGGATTCTGGATTTGTTAGACATTGTTGATTTATTGAATCTCCGATTGATTGGATTTGATTGTTGTTCTTTCGCTAATTGTTTCTTCACTTTGATGAATCGATAAGTCATCCTGATAAGAATCCGGATCCTGAATCGAAGAAGCTGTTTGTGAAAATCGCCACTGCTTACGAGGTACTTATCTTATGATTTTGCAATTTTTCAAATCCACCCTGAAATCGAAGAAGCTCTATGCTTTTGAATAGATTTAAAAAATTTCCACATCTGCATATATTTCTTATGGATGAGTTAGTTTTAGCAAATCAAAAATCACTATAATGGGAGATAGATTTGATAGTCTTTCTATGTGAAATTATTGGATCGATGAGATTCTTGTGATGTTATTTTGGTACCAATTACTGGAGACTGGGAAATCAAAGTTGATCTTGATTGTGATTTTAGTTTCTTCTTGCATGCCTGAAAGTATACTGCTATTCACAAAGTTCTCAAAAGGGTATTTTTTTATGTTGTTTGTTTGTAATCTTCTTGCAGATTTTGAAAGATAACGAGACTCGGTCACAATATGATTATGCAATTGAACATCCAGAAGAGGTCAGTAAGAACATTGAGAAATGTCAATGTCATTCTTGTTCTCTAGCCAGCTGTGGGTTGCACAGATAATAATAGATCCTTAAAAAAATTCCTATACCGCTTTGTGTTTCTTGTATATAGGTATTTTACAACACCGCTCAATACTACCGCGCGAAATATGGACATAAGTCGGTAAGATATTGTTGGATGTTTTTGATAAACTTTTCTTGCAAAAAATTCATTGGCATTTTTTAGCTGATACAATTTCCTAATGTGTTTCTAGGATCCCCGTGCTGTTCTTGTTGGTTTATTGGTGGTTTTGTCTGCATTTCAATATCTGAACAACGTGGCAAGGTATAATGAGGTACGTATCAGAGACAGGTATTCTCTCACCATGTTTCATAGTTTAAGTCTCTCTCCCGTTGCATTTTTCTGATGTATGTCAAGCGTGTTTTACTATATTTTAAGTCTCAGAACTACTCATCTTCATATCTCTGACTAAACAATCAAGAATTACATGTATTACATGTATCATAACATGCCATGAAACGTAGAATTATGGACATATGACCTCTTGAATGTGATTCAGATCTTTTTGTGCTTGCAAGAAAAGCAAATCCTTTCGAAAAATCAAATCCCTTTTCGGAAAAAAAAAAAAAAAAATCAAATCCTTTCACGGACTTTGGGCTCATTTTCTTCCTCTTTATTTTGATGCAGGCTATAGCAACAGTTAAGCGGACTCCTGCTTACAAAAACAGGCTCAAGGCTTTAGAACTCGAACGTACGGGTGGAGTATCTAACAAGAAGAAGGGCCCAAAGCAGATCGACCAGTATGCTGTTCTATTTATTTAATCTGCCTTTTTATTAGCTGAGAAAGAGTCTTATCACTGACTGTATCTTATTCGTTTATTGTTCTTATATGTTTTTTGTTTTGGCAGGAAACTACAGGAAGAGCTAAGCAATGAACTCGACCTACAAATCAAAGGAGCTGAAAAACCATCAGTCTGGGAACTTCTCGGTGTTCGATTCATTCTGCTACCGTACACTATCATCAAGGTTTTCATGTTTTAAGAATTGCCAAATTTCACAGACTCCCATTTCCGTTTCTCCAGATCACTGATTCAACTTTCCTGTTTCTTCCAGCTTCTAGTATGGTACAGCAGTTGGGTATGGAGATATAAGGTTAAAAAAGCTCCTTATTCATGGGAAGACGCATCATACCTAACCCGAAGATCACTTGGAGTGCCTCTCGACACATGGACTAATCTCGGTATCCATCTATTCTATTTTCCACACCCTAACCAACCCATGGATAAAAGATTGATTCTAATATAATGTGATGATTGTCAGATGAATCTAGGAAGGAAGATCTGGTGCAGAGAAGGCTATGGGAGAAGCAGAACCTTGAGAACTACTTTGCAGAAATGCGTAAAGAGTCGAAGAGGAGAAGATAGGTAACTCATCACTTACCATGCAAGGAGGACACACATGACAAATTCAAGTTCCAGAGGCACTTTTGTTACCATTATTTCTCTACTTTTGATGTTATAATATATCTGAACAAACAAACAAACCAGTTACAAGAAGAGACGGTATAATTGTACGGTACCAGGAACCAAAACTCAATTTAGCATATACAAGTTGGATCGTGTCTGATAATGGGCATGGTCCGTTTTTGACTCTCAATTTTGCTAAACCAATTTTGCTCAGTGGATTGTTCAATTCTTCTATCTTTGATACTGAAATTCGAATTCTAACACGAAAGATTACAACTTCATGTTCACTCAAGAAACACATGGAAACAACTAGAAACAACATGATTAATACGAAAGATTAAAAGTTCAAAAACAGTGAATTTTTTGTTATACTATAAACGAAAGAGACAGAAACAGAGAATACATGACTCAGATCGTTATCAGGATATCACAAGATAAGTCGTCCCAGTTATGCAAGTTGACATCAAAGGGATCGAAACTAAAATGTGAATGCGTGTGCAGATTAGTTTATACATTGCTTTGCTTATACATCTTGGTGTCCAACACTTGCTTCCCACACATCGCACACACTCCTGCACAACCACAAAGAGCCAATTCCTCACTTTTAGTGTTGCTCTATTATATTATTATCTAATTAGTGGTAAGAAATTTGGTTCAGCAAGATAGATGTATGAACTGTTTACCTTTGCTATAGGCACATGTGTGACAGTATTTACCATCTTGATGCACTTGCTGCTTGCAGATCGTGCACTTCGTGGTAGCGGTACCGTAAGGTGTCCATCTATAAAGCACAGAAACATCACAAAGACAAAATCAGAAGCAGCAAAGACAACAAATAGAAAGATAACTATGAGAACACTAAGTCCCTTAAGTCATTAAAGGCTTAGTTATTCAACAACACATATAAAGAGGGGAGTATTACAATCATTCAATCTCCCTAAACATTAACTGATGGTTCTTTGAAGAATCTAGAGGAAACAAACCAATACTCAACTCAAAGAAGACAACACAAACATCTCAAAACTTACATTTTCATCACTATTTCCAATGATAACTTCTACATTTACTAGTGATTCTTAGTGGTAGAACCTATAGGAAACAAATCAATACTCAACTCAAAAAGGACAATTCAAACATCCCAAACTTGCTTTATCGCTTTTTCCATGATAACTTCTACATCTACTAATGATTCTTCGAAGAGCCTACAGGAAACAAACACAATACTCGCCTAAAACAAAGACAATACAAACATCCCCAAGCTTAGATAATCATGACTAGTTCCATTTTCAACATTGTCAAAACATAAGAAACTAGCAGAGAAGAAATCAATTGATGAAAAAGGGTAAAGGAAGATTGAAACATTAAGTAACATACCTATTCTTCTTGGAGAGAAGTTTGTTCTCGTTGATTTTACGGCCACCTCCTTCAGTTACATTGCGAGCACCATCCTTCCACTTATCTGGAACTATCACTTTAGATAACTTCTTCTCACCTAAGATCACAAAAATAAGTCGAAAGGTTCATGCTTTAAATAAATCACAGATCTGAGAACTCATATCAAGGTTTCGATCTTAGAAACGAAATCGAATCAGATATCATTAGGTTTAATTCCTGAGACATGTAACCAGAATAAGCTAGAAACGAATCGCATCATGAAAGCTAATTAGGGCGATGATATCTCAACCAACACAATGATTCGAACAAATTGAAACCCGAAATTTTGATCGAAGTATATAGATTGATACGATTCCAATACGAAATTGAAGATCTGAGGTGAAAGGAGATGAAATTATTGAAGGACTTACACTTATCGCAGACCATCTTCGTCTCCCGAGAGATGGATGAAGAAACCCTAGCGCTAATTCGATTCGAACGACAACAACTTTACCCTTTTGCAAGTTGAATTATTATTCTTATGTTTAAATTTTATTTGTTTTTTCCTTTTTTTCTCTTTCTTCAAAAGTTAACCGCTTGTAGGTTAAAACGCGCGACTAGAGACGGGATCGCGTTCCGTTTCAGCGATTCCAGCAAATAACAAAATAGTTGCCATTTGGCGATGGTGTGACATTAATAGCTTATGTTTTTACGGACAAATAAATACTCGCTCTGTTTCAAATGAATAGAATTTAGGCCGGCGCATTCGGATCTGGGTTCCAGGTAGAAACCGATCGGGTCTGGGTCTTTCGGGTAGGAGGGTGTTGGACCCAAATAGAAACCGAAATGGTTTCGGTTTGGTTCTGGTTCGGATCCTCTTGGTTCCGGATCGGTTCGGGTCCGAGATTCAAGAACCGAAAAATACTCGAAAAAATTTGGATCTTAATCGGTTCGGGTATTTTTCGGGTTTTCGGTTTTTGGGTATATTTTTCGGGTATATTTTTCTGGTTTTCGGGTATTTTTCGGGTTTTCGGGTATTTTTCTGGTTTCCGGGTATATCTTCGGGTATATTTTCCGGGTATTTTTTTAAAACCCGAAAAAAACTAAAAACATATATATGGGTTCGGGTCTCGGGTACCCGATCGGTTCTCGGTTCCGGGTCGGTTCAGTTCCGGGTCTTTCGGATAGAAAAGTTTTGGACCCGTTTAAGAACCGAAATGGTTTCAATTCGGGTCTTTCGGGTCGGGTCCGGTTCGGGTTTTCGGGTCCAGGTAAAATGCCCAGGCCTAGCTCTACCCCATAATTTCTTATACTTTTCCTAATCAACCCATATTATCTGAAATGTTCCCATTATTCTCATGATACATCTACGATTACTTTGAGAGTAAATTAGTGATAGAAATTCTATTGATTTTTTAATCAAATTATTTTAATTTTTTTTTGTCTCCAACACTGGATCATCATCGAAGATGAATAATAGTTATTTCTGAATATTTTATTACTATTCGGTTTTATGTAGAAATAGATAAAGATACGGGACCTATTTCGAAGTATTTATCTTTAATTAGTTGGGAGAGTTCTTAAGAGAAAATTGTTAGACGAAGCATCAGAGATAATGATCCTACTTTCGGTCGGTTCCTCTTCGCCATCTCCGATCGCCGCCGTATTCTCCGGCGCGCTTATTCTGTTTAATTTCTTTGTGTTGGAGTTTGATCCTATGCTTATTCCTGCACAAGAAATAAACAGAAAGTAAGTGTGAGAAGAGGAAGAAGGGAGATGGTTCGTAAGAAGGAAGAAGAAGAAGTAAAGACAAAAGGAAGAAGAAGCAGTCAAAGAAGGAAAAACGTGTAACAAATTAAGTTAAGTTTAGTGGGCCTGTACTATAAACTAAGCCCAAATGTGTGGGTAATGTTTTGTGTAATGAGTACATTAGGTTTAAGATCTTTGAGATAAGTAGTATAAATATGTAATTGTGTGTAATGTGAAAGAGGAAGAGTTTAAGAAAACAGTGGTGAAGTTTGAAGAAAGAACAAGATCGGCACAAGAGGAAAGAATAGAGAAGCTGACAGGAAGAGCTGTCTAGCAAATAAGGAAAATCAGAGGTACGAGGTCGTTTATCAGAGCACAACAAAAAAAAAAAAAAAAAAAGAAAGAAAAGAAAGACGAGGTATAAAGCTAAGTTCCATATCTATTTTGAGTAAAGATGCAGAACCTACAAGTGGTTCCAGTGTTTGATGGGAAGAACTATAGTCCTTGGGTCATAAAAATGAGGGCTATACTTAAGTCTAGGGGTTTGTGGAAAACAGTAACTGACGGAATTCCTGAAGCACCTAAGATATTTACGCCCACAGAAGATGAGAAGAAAAAGATGACAGCTTGGGAAGAGTTAGAGATGGAAGATCAGACAGCCTTACAATTATTGTTTAGTGCTGTCTCTGAAGAAATTTTCAGCAATCACTTGTCTGTCACTGAAACTTCAAAGGATGCGTGGGATGTGTTGAAGTTAAGGTTCCAAGGAGATCCAAAAGCTTCCATGATATTGCTGCAAAGGCTGAGAGCAAACTTCTATAATCTGAAACAAGAAGAAAAGGAAACAATAAAAGACTTTACTAGAAGAGTAGTAGAGTTGGGAAATGAGATGAGAAGTCTTGGAGAAGACATGGCAGAAAGCATTATTGTGTCTAAGATTTTATGCTCGCTACAAAAAAGGTTTGACTCATATGTGGGAGTCATAGAACAAACAAAGGATCTAGCAACTATGACTGTAGCTGAAGTAATAAATGCCTTACAAGCACAAGAAAACAGGCTGGATGATAGAAATGGTGGAAGTGTAGAAGGTGCATTTGCAGCAAGGTTTCAGATCTGGGTTCGGGTCAGAATCAAGACATCAAAAGTGGTGTAGTGTGTGCAAGAGAAACAATCACAGTGATGAAGAGTGCTATTTCAAGAACAAGACAACTAACACACAACAAAATGTGCAATATCAATCAAGAGGGAGTTGTTTTGTATGTGGAAAACCAGGGCACTATGCAAGAGATTGTAGACACAAACAAAATCAACCACAAACACAAGCACAAGCTGAAGTACAAACATAAGAACAAGAAGAACCAGATCAAGAAGTAGAAAATCAACAAGAAGGATTATTCACTGCCACTCATGGACAAGAAACAAGTGATGACGATGTGTGGTTGATCGATAGTGGGGCTACAAAACACATGGCTCGAGATGAAAGTTGGTTTTCGCAGCTAGACACAAGAACCAGGATTTGGATCAAACTTTGCAATGGTGAAGTCTTGCAAACAAAAGGGAGAAGAACTGTTTCAGTGATGACAAAGAGAGGAAAGAGGACTATAAGAGATGTTCATTATGTTCCTAGCTTGGAGCATAATTACCTAAGTGTTCCCCACATGATGAGTAATGGTTGCAATTTGATGTTTAAGGGATCAAAGTGCATAGTAATGAACCAATAAGGGAAAAAGATATTTGGAGCGACCATGTCAAATGGGTGTTATCCTATTAAATTTCAGAGAGCAAGAGATGAGATGCATGGAGGACAACAAGGAGAGACTTCACAAAAGAAGGTAGAAACCATACCTGAAGTTGATGATAAGGCATGTGGAGATACCGAAGCTGAAAACCTGCAAGAGAAAGGAAAAGAACAGTCGCCAAGTTGTATGACTGAGGGAACCAAAGATGACTTACCCAAATGCATCGAAGAGGGAGAATCAAGCAACGGGCAGCCATGGAAACAGAAAGTCGTGATGCTAGACGACATGAAACCAAAGCTCAGAGATCAACAATATTCCACAAGGATGGAATGAGGAAAAGGAGTATAAACCAGTTGAGTACCAAAAAGAAAAGAATGAAGCGGAAGTCGAGAAGCAGAAAAACACAGTCAATGTCAAGAGAGGAGCTGAGCTGATTGATCAAAAGGTCAATCACACGGTTCTGGAAATTGAGAGACAGAAGCCTGTGATACCAGTTGAATACCAAGAAGATTCAACAACTGAAAACAGAGAAGCCGAGGTTAGAGGAACCAAGGTTATGGTTCAGGGAACCGAAAGAAACAAGTCGATGTCCAAAGAAGACACTGGACAGAAAAGAAACTCACCTGAGAGGGAGCATAAGCTGGCCGGAGAGGCAGCCGGTATGAACGTGCAGGAACACCATGGGGAGATGAGAGCAGTCATGTGGAAGGCTCACGAAACATTGAAAGAAAAAACAGAAAAGAACAAAGGGTCTCAAAAGCTAGCAAATCCAGAAAGTGTAGAGTACTCAAAGATGCATAATCAGTTTGAACCAAGGAAGCTAGAGTTACCTTTGAAATCATGGGCTGGAAAGGAATCCAGCAAGAGGGAGACTCAAGAATCTGACTCCACGGGAAGGGGAAGCTCAACTGAAACCAAACAAAACCAGAGTAAAGTCGTGGAAGGAAAGACAACCCAAGGGCCAGAGAGCGAAGGAATCCAATTCCAGAATTGGAAGAGTGTAAACAAGAACGGAGCTACTATGAAAAAGAAACAGAAGCATCAGAATCAAAGCCAGAAAAATGTAAGAAAATTACACGAGTGGGATGAGCCGAAATTCACCAAGATGGAGAAGGGAGACAGAGATTTCACACAAAATCATCAGCAGGAAATGAAGGTTCAAGGCTCAGGTGAAATCAAGCAGAAACAACGAGAAATCGAGTCGGGAATTAAACCAGAGAAAATCGGGGATTCAATGGAAATCGGAAGAATAAAGAAGAATGAGATGATGAGGGAGAAATCGAAATTACCAGTGAGCTTCACTGATGTTGTGAAAGGGATTCCCCCAGGAGATCGAAGAATAATCGGAGAAGAATCAAGGAAAAAAAAAGAAGGATCAAGCCCTAGATATAAATTTGGGGATTAAGCAAAGGAATCAAGAGGGAGTGTTGGAGTTTGATCCTATGCTTAATCCTGCACAAGAAATAAACAGAAAGTAAGTGTGAGAAGAAGAATGATGAGAAGAGGAAGAAGGGAGATGGTTCGTAAAAAGGAAGAAGAAGAAGTAAAGACAAAAGGAAGAAGAAGCAGTCAAAGAAGGAAAAACGTGTAACAAATTAAGTTAAGTTTAGTGGGCCTGTACTATAAACTAAGCCCAAATGTGTGGGTAATGTTTTGTGTAATGAGTACATTAGGTTTAAGATCTTTGAGATAAGTAGTATAAATATGTAATTGTGTGTAATGTGAAAGAGGAAGAGAGTTTAAGAAAACAGTGGTGAAAACCTAAGAAACCAACACTTTGAAGCTACTTTAGGAGCTCCTTGCCCTATCAACGGTGAGTCTCGCGTTTCTCTCCCCTACTCGCCATAAGATTGCTTCGATTTACGACCTAGGAGATTATGATCTAAGAACCCTCATTTCTTGATACCAAATTTGCTTTCAATATCTCGTGGTCTGATTTTTTGCAAGTGTTTCCGAATGCTTTGTAGTTGCTATTATGGTACAGTGATACAATCCTAGGTGGATCGTAACTTAATCGAACAGAAAGGAGAGAAAGATCAGAGGAAGAGTCTAGAGAGAGAAGAGAAAAAGAGGAAGAAGAACTGAGTAATTTCATATGATAATCGATAACTAGTGATGGCGCGGGCTCCAAAGTATTACCAAATTTTATTATCAAACATGTTTAGTAATTAAACCGTAAACATGGTAAACTTACGATCAAAATATGACGCACACATACAATCGATCTAGATCCTGTGTTTAGGACAATGTAGTTTTTTTATTGTCAAAATAGATCAATATTACTGCGATGGTGGAGGATGCCACAACGAAACTTAAAAGGTACCTACACAATGGAACTTATACGCTTCGCCTGCAGTGATAGCTTGCCATCCACATGGATCTCACTGTCCACCATAGAGCTTAAGCGGCCACATAAAAACAAGTTTACGTGATCCTTTTTGCTAGGAAGCATACAATGAGCTGAAAACTAAGACTCTTCCGCCAATTCAATATTTGTAAACAAAAAAGTTAACAGGAGCTACAAGTCGGTTTAACAATAATGCTTGCTGATATTAGAGCAAATTTTTTTGTAAAATATTAATATAGGAGGATTGATTCCGTTTTGGTTGTCTTATACTGGACTGGAAACAAACATAAGTCCGAAAATGTCTCGTACGAAAATGCCAGTACATATCTTGAAGCAAATAAAGGCAAAATAAGTTAATGAATATGAATCAAACACCATAAACTCAAACATAACTACGAAAAAGTCTCAAAAACCCACAAAAAAAAACACCAAATCCGAGAATACCAAGCCTGAGCGACTAAAATATTACAAACTTCTTTGTAAACTTTTTCGGGATGACTTTCAAGATCTTCAAAGGAGAGATACTTCAGGGTGTGTTGCACATGGTGCTGAAACACGGTGTCTTCTTGAGATGTGGTCCGATCGAAAACGTTTACCTCTCCTACGCGAAGATGCCGTATTACAATTATTTACAAGTATGTTCCGGGAGAGAACCCGATCTTCATGAATGAGAAGATGTCTAGGATTCAGGTTGAGACTACGGTTAGGTTTGTGGTGCTCGCGACGAAGTGGATGGAGGTAGAGAAGGAGTTTCAGGCGTTGGCTAGCCTTGAAGGGGGCTATTTTGGACCAATCTCTGAAGAGTGATCTGTTTGATTTCTTCAATTGATGAAGGTTTTTGGGCAATCTCGTTTTGATTGGTATAACTGATAGTAGAGCAGTAGCATTAAGCAGCAGAAGTAGTATGCTGCTGAAACTGTATATTCTGATTAATGTACACATTTTAAGTGATTGACAGAGTTGTGAAAGATTATATATTAAATTATTTAATATATTTATTCGTAAGCACTTTATCTATATTTATATTTATAATATAATTTTTAATAATTTTTTTCATATTTCAATTTTATTTATTATATTATATTTTTATTTAATTTTGTTTTTGAAAATTAATAAAAAAATAAAATAATGGTAAATATTAGTTTTAAAAGTATAAAATTTACACTTTAATATAAACATTTTTTGATATTATTTAACAAAATAAATTAGTTATATAAAATTATTTTAATTTTTTTGATATTTTATAGGTTAATGCTTTACCAAAAACTTCATATGAAAGCATATAGGGTGAATCAATTGCAGCTTCTAAATGCTTTGGTGATCGTTGATAAAAAACTTAATGCTTTTTTAAATGTTCTACCAATCAAAGCTAGTCTTTTGGTTCATGTTTAGTAGGTAATTAATGAACCTTGATCTTTGAATGTAATGATATTCTCCGACCTTCAAGAGGAAAGTCTGGTCTAATTTTGGTATATGATATTTGGTACAATCCATTTCTTGAGTTAACAATCGATTGGTGTCACTGGTAAGTAACTAAATCCGAACATTAGTACCAGCTTATTCAGTATTTTCTTGTATGTAACCCACCATATAACATAATGTATATATTTGAAATCTTAATTAACAATTCTGACAATCATTCACAATGACAATTTTGACAATAACAGTTTGAATTTGCTAAAGTATATTTGGAGAACTGTTCCTTTATGGAAAACGTCTTTAAACGCTTAGTTTTAAAGGCATCACAAACTCCATTATGTATATTTTTACCAAGCTTTAATTATGTATATTTATTTGTTACCATGCTTTAATTATGTATATTTTATTTTTAACATGCTTTAATTATGTATATTCTTACCATGCTTTAATTATGTATATTTTTACATTATAACCACTTATCTTATTTTTACTCACTATAAGAAAACACCCGATTCCCGACGGCCGTAACGGTCGGGAATCCGTCAGAAACGGAGTATCCCGATGAAATTCCGACGAAACTATCTTGTCGGGACTATCTTGTCGGGACTATCTTGTCGGGAACTAAACCCCGTCAGGAATCTCTCAGAAATTTCCGACGGATTCCCGGGGGATAGTAAGGACCGATGGAATCCCGAGGAATCACAATCCCGACGGTTTACCGACTGGTTTTGCCGGTCTGGAAATCCCGACCGCATCCCAACAGCTATTTACCGACGGAATCCCGAGGAATCACAATCCCGACGGTTTCCCGACTGGTATCGCCGGTCTGGAAATCCCGACCGCATCCCGACAGCGTTTTACCAACGGAATCCCGACAAATATTTTCCGATCGAATCCCGTCAGCTTTTCCCGATTGAATTCCGACAGCTCATTTTCCGATCGAATCCCGACATCCGTATTATCCCTAGGGATTTCCGACGAGTCACGGAAATGTAAAATTTAAAAATTGCTAATTAAATTAATAAATATTATTAAAATTATTATTCAAAATCGAAAATAAAAATAAAAACCAAAAATAATTTAACACAAAATTATAATTAAATTCAAAATATTTTGAAATTACAGAAAATTGTTTTCAAAATACCAAAAAAAAACTAGGCGGTTCCTGAATTACCCGATCCCGAAGATATGAGTCCCGGGAAATCCGAGAACTTTGATTTCATGTAATCCGTCAGGGTCAAGATATCCGCCTTTGCAGTGGCCAGCTCCTCTTGCGTCTCCGCTTTCAACGCCTCCAAAGCGGATACTTTCGCCTTCAGCTCTTCGTTCTGCGGGTGAAAGGTCTTCCGAGAAATAAAGATAACACGAGGTTGTCATCTCGTCCATAAGCGGGACTTTGCCCAAACCACCGCGACGCCCTTTTTTAAAGGGAAGTTCCTATACAAATATAAAAAAAGTTAGAATAGTAATTATAAAATAGGAAATGTAAATAAAAACTAAATAAAACTTACCTCGAGAGTTAAGCGGTTGATTTATTTTCGCGGCAAATCGGCGGAAGAGGAAGAGTCGCCCTGAGACTGGATCAAGTCGTTCTTCTTCTTCTCCACCTTCTCGTAGATCTCATTCATGAGAACATCCTGGATCTTACCAGTTTTCTTGTTGGTGTGACACGCCCTTAGCAACTCATGGTGTTCCGGACTCACACCTCCGGCTTCCCTCGTCTTGTAAAAACAAGAAAATTGATTAATAATATCAATTAAACAATTAAAAAAAAAAAATTACCATTTGATATTTTCGGCGAAACTGGTCGAACCAGAGTTGTGGATGTACATCCCCTTACCCGACCACGGACTCTTTCGTTTTTTTTTAATTACGCTTCGAAGTTATTTCAGTATTGGCATCCCCCCAATATGGTTTGTAATGTGCCCAAACCTCGACATTCAAGCCTTTCTGTTTATCTTTCCCGTTCCTCCACTTTTGCTTCCACTCGTTCATGTTTCTGGAGAATTGCCTAGCAGCCTCACTCAGAAACTCGGTTTCCACCATAGTCGTATGGTTCGGATGCCAATTAAACTCTTGCTAATAAAAACCAAAAGAAAAAAAAACTTATCATAATTATTAATATAACATATAAATATGAAAGAACATTTACTACAAAACTTACCGCAAATTGTCTAAACCAAACTTTTTTCTCATCAGACGGGACATCAGTGAACTTCTTGTACGGTGTGTCGAGGATCGAATGCAATATCCTCAAAATGGACTTGCTAATCCCGTTGTTTGAAACACCAAACCTACGAAAAAGGATATATTATCAATTTTATCAATAAAATAAATTGAAATTCGCAAAGGAACAAATTCTTACCACGTCGATCTCCCTCGGCGACTCGGATCGAGATAGATGAGTAACTCCGGCCCCGGTTGTTGGACTAACTCTTGGATAGACATGATCTGAGGAGGAGCTTCACTGTGCTCCTCCGGGATGTGAGCCGATGGCGAACCACCTTGTTGTTGGGTCGATCGAAAAGAACCGCGGCGACGATCATTGAATTCCCCATAGTCCGACCCTGAAAAAAAAAATTATAGAAAATTTAACACAATTGCCAAAAATATTATAACATTTAAAAAAAAATCACATGTAATGTAAAATGCTTAAAAAATAATTCTAATTTTAATTTTAATCATATAAATTACCAAACAAATCTAATTTTCATTCTAACAATTCCAAAAAATTATTAAATACATAAAAAACATTTTTTTAACACAAATCCATATATTCATCAAAATTCCTAATCTAACCAAAACATTTTTTGTAAATTCCTAATCTAACCCAAATTCATCACCAAAATCCAAATCTAACCAAAATTCATCACAAAAATCCTAATCTAACACAAAAATCTAACCATAGACACTAATTTCATATCAAATCTAACAATATCTAAACAAACCTTGCATAATCTAAGGGAAGGAGATGAAGCTTACATGGTGGGCACAGCGGCGGCGAGGACGTTGGCGGCGGCGGAGCGGACAAACCCTAAGGAGAGGAGAGGAGAGGAAACCAAATTAAGTTCAATCCATGGAGAAGAGAAAGAAGAGCGGAGGTGGGAGAGGAAGAACTTACCGGCGAGGACAAAACGGCGGCAGGTAGCTCCGGCGGACAGAGAATCACGGTGAGATCGAGAGGTAAGCGGCGATTAGAAACGAAACGAGAATGAAGAGGAGCCTCGGCGACGCCTGTTAAAAAGGCCGATTCCCGACCGATATACCGGTCAGGAAAATTAAAACCAATAAACCAAAAATTTTGGTTTTCGCGGGTATATTTCGGGTTTCCCGGTTATTTTTTTAGATTGGACGAGAACCGGTCGGAAATCCCTTAAAATCCCGAGGGATTTCCGACGGCACTGCAAAAAAATTGCTTGTTACCCTATTGGTGAAAGTCGAAAAATGCTAAATGCAAATTATAAATTATTGGCATCCGTCGGAAAGTCCTCGGGATAATACGGATAAAATACCCATACCCGTCGGGATTCCGTCGGAAATTCCGGAGGACTTTTCGACGGCCACGGATTTTTTTTTTTTTAAATACCCGAAAATAATAATGCAAAATTAAAAACCGAATTCGATTTCTTAACTTAATTAGAAATAATATTTTTAATTCAAAATAAATACTTTCCATATTCTCATCACTAATTTTAAAAAACTATTATATAATTTTATATTTCAATTATTCTTTGTTATTTGTAATGGTCTTTCATGTAATAAAAAACATATTCTTAAATAATATTATAGAGATTTATTTTTGGCCTACGACCTTAAAAGTCTTAGGCACGACTCTGGTCTTGAAGAAGAAGTGTAGCACCCTAACCCGGTTTTAATTTCTAGCCGGATTATTTTCAGATTTTTCTAACGGATGCGCATTTTAGTTCGATCAGACAAGTCATTTATCGAGCATAAATAGATTTAAACAGAAACTAGAATTTATTCAGCGAGGTTCTAGTACAAATGATAAGTTCGCTATAAGCTATTACATCTTGTAACTAGACCGACTACCCAACGAGACCATTCATCCGCTTCCATCATTTGTCCCACGATCTGAGCATACATCACGACTACCATCACAGCTATAATGAGAACCTGCATCCAAAATGGAGGCATAAGCAACATAAATGCTTAGTGAGAACGATCATTCCGTCCCACTGAGCTACAGTCCAGAAAACGCATCAGACTTCAATTACATAGCTAGACATGCTTATCAAACAGAAACTAGCCAAATCTAATTACCCACGCGTACCAACAAATCCCATACACGGATTGCCGGTAAGGTGAATCAATTAACACGGTTACCCAGCAGACAATGAATATGACAAGCAATCACAACCAACAAGCAGACAGACTATGTAATCTAAGCATGAAACGACCCTAGACAAATAGCTACGGTCACGCACTCACCTTAGGACTTTCACGATTCGGTTCGGACAGGTTCAGAAACCTCTTGCGCTTCGGATCGATAATCCCACGTTCAGACCGGTCGATCCTCTTCTCTCGGCTAGAAACGGATTCTCACGCCTTGAACCGGGTTTCTCTCGGCTAAAACTAGGTTTTACTTGATCAAACCTACTTTTCTCTTGATTTCCTTTCGAACCGTGCGACCAACTAATGATTATAAGGCCGCGTTTAAATAGCCAACGAACGCGTGTCATGACGTCATCCATGACGTCTGCCAGCGCATGCTGTGACTCACCTAGCCAGCGCACGCGATGACTCACAAACGCCAGCACATGCTGTGACTCATGCATGCCAGCGCACACAATGAACAGTGCATATGCCGACATACTTTGATCGATCGTTCCCTCGACCAGATCGATTGTTCCCTTCGACCGCTCGATAGCTCCCTCGACCGCTCAATCGTTCCATCGACCAGGTCGATCGATCCTTCGACCAAAACTTGTCCAGACCGCCGAAGGTCAGTTTTAGCCCGGTAATCACCCAAGCTTACTACTTTCCTCGGCTAAACTTAGCTTCCCACGAACATTCGGATTCCCATAGCCGATTTCCATCTTTCCCTCAGAACCCCTTTAATTTTTGCCCCTCCTTCTTGGCAAGATTCATTCTGGTCTGAACCAATTTCCTTAGTTTGGCAAGGTTTACGGAACGCGGGTGTTACAACTCTCCCTCATTTAGACTAGATTCGTCCTCGAACCTTTGCCCTTTTTCGGATCTTGCTTCAACTTTGGTTGCTTCTCAAACCACTTGGGAAATTTTTCTTTCATCTGTTCTTCTGGTTCCCAGGTTAAATCTTCTTCCCCTTCGCAATCCCAGACAACTTGGATCATTTTGATCTTTTTCCGACCAGCTTGTTTCACTCTTTTTCCCAGAATCCGAACTGGTCTTCCCTCGATAGTCCAGTCTTCTTGTAAGTCTGGTGGCGGATCCGCAGTAACATTCTCTCCATGTGTTACGCGTTTCCTTAACAAGGATACATGGAAAACATTATGGAACGCTTCCAATACTTGTGGCAAATCCAACTTATAAGCCACTGGTCTGATTCTTTCCAGAATCTTATATTGTCTCATGTACCTTGGTTTCAACTTCCCGGATAAAGCAGCTAGATCCTTACCCTTGTTGATAACCATCTTAACATAAACTAGATCCCCAACTTGGAATTCTAATTCCTTTCGTCGTTTATCAGCATAACTCTTCTGCCGATTTTGAGCTTCTTTCATCTTAAGCTTCAACACTCTGATTCTTTCAATTGTTTCTTCCATGAAGTCTCGGCCATAGATGCTCCGCTCCCCCACTTGGGTCCAACATAGCGGTGTATGACATGGCCGTCCATACAACGCTTCATACAGAGACATCCCAATACTAGCTTGGTAGCTATTATTGTAGGAAAACTCGGCCAAAGGCAAATAATCCTTCCATCGTCCGCCCCAATCCAGAACACAAGCTCGCAGTAAATCTTCAAGTGTTCTGATTGTTCTCTCGGACTGTCTATCTATTTGCGGGTGATAAGCCGTACTCATATGGACCCTGGTCCCAAGACGCTTCTGAAAAGCTTTCCAAAAGACTGATGCGAACCGCGAGTCATGATCTGAAACAATACTTGCCGGCACTCCATGCAACTTAACAATCTCCGCGACATACAACTTCGCAAGTGCATCCGCCTTATCATGCTTGTTGATGGCCAGAAAGTGCGCGGACTTAGTCAGTCGGTCGACTATTACCCAGATTGAATTCACCTTGCCGCACACTGGCAGGCCGGTCACAAAATCCATCGTGATTATGTCCCATTTCCACTCCGGAATGGGTAAACTCTGCAATAGTCCACTCGGAACCTGATGTTCAGTCTTAACCATCTGGCAGGTCTGGCATCCAGCAACCCACTTAGCCACATCTCGTTTCATCCCGACCCAATGATAGTATCGTTTCAAGTCTCGATACATCTTGGTCGATCTTGGGTGAATCGCAAACTTAGAATGGTGAGCTTCCTTAAGGATCTCTTCCCTCAGATCCTTGTCGTTGGGAACACACACTCGGCCATTCCTTAAAATTATCCCGTTGCTCGAAGTTTGATATCCTACCTTATCATTCTTCGCCAACTTGATGAGAAGTCCATCTCTTCCCTGAGCCAATCATACCCGACTTAGCAAATCTGCTCGATTTGCCGCACCTAAACCCAACGGTTCCACTTCGTCAGTCAAGGCTACCAGACGTAAAGTCCCAACCATTCTAACTAACTCCTCCAAATTTTTCTCAGAAGATGCAGCCACTCTCTTTCGACTCAGTGCATCCGCAACTAGATTTGCCTTTCCCGGATGGTAGGCAATGTCCAAATCGTAGTCTGCCAAGAACTCCATCCATCTACGCTGCCTCATATTCAACTCCGGCTGGGTGAATATATACTTCAGACTTTTGTGATCCGTGAAGACTTGCACTTTCTCACCATAAAGATAGGGTCGCCAAATCTTCAACGCAAACACTATTGCAGCCATTTCCAGGTCGTGGGTAGGATAATTTTGCTCATGTTTTCTCAACTGCCTCGAAGCATAAGCTATTACCTTCCCTTGCTGCATCAGAACGCATCCCAAGCCCATCCGTGATGCATCTGTGTAAACCACATACAGCTGGTTAGGTTCAGGCAGAACCAATACCGGAGTACTCGTAAACATTTCCTTTAGCTTAGAGAAACTCTTCTCGCAATCAGCAGACCACACGTAATGTACGTCCTTCCCCGTTGGCCGAGTCATTGGCTGAGCCATGCTCGCGAAGCCTTTAACAAAACGTCGGTAATACCCAGCTAACCCAAGGAAACTTCTTATTTCCGAGGCGTTCTCAGGTCTAGGCCAATCCGCAATTGCCTTGTTTTTTTTTACCGAGTCTACGGACACTCCCTTATCCGAGACCACGTGACCCAAGAAGCCAATCTCCCTTTGCCAAAAGCTGCATTTGCTAAGCTTAGCATACAACTTAAATTCCCTCAGTCTATTCATAACCGTCTTGAGGTGAACCACATGCTCTTCTCGGTTCTTTGAGTACACTAGGATGTCATCTATGAAGATGATCACGAATTCATCCAGGCAGTCTCTAAAGACGTTGTTCATGAGCTTCATGAAAACCGCATGTGCGTTAGTCAGCCCAAATGGCATGACAACGAATTCGAAGTGACCGTACCTTGTCCGAAAGGCGGTCTTCCTGATATCTGACTCATCTATTGGGATCTGATGGTAACCTGAAGCCAGATCGATCTTAGAGAAACAAGTAGCACCTCGGAGTTGATCCAGTAACTCGTCTATCTGCAGAAGAGGGTACTTGTTCTTTATAATGACTCTGTTCAACCCACGGTAGTCGATACAAAGCCGAAAACTCCCGTTCTTCTTTTTTACAAACAGCACCGGTGCACCCCACGGTGAACTGCTTGCTCTTATAAACCCTTTTTCCATCAGTTCGCCCAACTGTTTCTTCAACTCCGCCATTTCTGACGGTGCCATCCGATACGGAGCCTTTGAGATCGGAGTTGTTCCAGGCTCAAGCTCTATCATAAACGGATCAGAACGTGAAGGCGGTAAACCAGTCAACGCTTTGAACACATCTTCAAACTCTCTTACCATCGGGATGCAGCTCAACTCTACATCCGGCCCGACTTCGGTGGTCGTGATCGTAGCCAAATACGCCTCACATCCTTTCTGCATCATACGCTCAGCATGAACTGCCGAGACAATTAGACTTCCCGAGGTCGGTCTGATCCCTTGATACTCCAGGATTCCTTTCTCAGTCTCAAACTGTACTCTCCCTCGATGACAGTCTAAGTGTGCCTTGTACTTCCCGAGACAATCCATCCCAAGGATCACGTCATAAGACTTCACCTTGTAGATTTCCAGATCAGCCGGTATGTTCACGGAGCCGACCGATACAGAACGAGTCCCCCGGCTGCTTGAACGAGTCCAAAGTTATCCCCGGATTCCTTACAGAACTCACCCTTCCCAATCATATCCGGATTCACGAAGCAATTTGTTGCTCTGAAATCAAACAGAACATGGGTTGCCACACCACCTATGGCAAGGGTCCCTACACATTCACCTAGAATGATAAGACTAACGCAACACGCAGCAACTATTTCACACAGAAATTTACTAAGGCGAGTGATAGGACTTACCAGTGATTGGGCGAGAACAACTTGGGTCAGACACAGTTTCCTCGGCCACTGAATACAGCCGCGGCATTACAGCCTGCCTCTTCGGCGGCGGCGGTTGAAGTCCTTCACTTGACCTTTTCCCGGATTGCTGTCCCTCCTGCATCCGCTGCGGACAATTCGGCTTGATGTGCCCAGCTTCTCCGCAAAGGTAGCAAACCCTTTTTTCAGAAATGTTCCCTTGATTATTTCCCCTCTTATCTTCCTTTGGACAATCACGCACCTTGTGATCCATACTCCCGCAACAAAGGCATGCACCTGAAGCACGCCAGCTTGCACGAGAGTTCCCTTTTTCACTGGCCGAACTCACGTTGCGACTCACAGGCGGCTTCTCCGAAGGAACATTCTTCCTCTGACCGGCAGCAGCATTACTAGCCAGCTTAGTTTTCTCGGCAGTGGCACTCTCCATCTGTGCCGCCTTTTCCACCAGTTCAACCAGCGTATCATAATCACGAATCTGGCAGGTCTCACGGAGTTCTACACTTAACCCGTGCATGAACCGACTAACTTGCTTCCTTTCACTCCTTAGTTCACGGCCATCATATATTTTCAGACCGTTGAATTCAGCTTTGTATGCCCGTACCGTCTTTGTCCCTTGACGCAGCTCCAGAATTGCACATTCTATCCGATCTTGTACTTCCGGTGGAAAGTATTTCGCGCGGAACAGATCGCAGAAATCATCCCACGAACATAACCGGTTCCTTGGTTGAACAGATGCACCACGCCACCAGATATGCGCGTCACCTTCCAGGTAGTGAACGGCAATATTCTTCTTGTACTGCTCAGGACAACAGATGAATTCGAAGTTTCTCTCCAAACGATCAATCCAGCCATCCGCCTTGATAGACTGGGTTCCACCCGAGAAGAACTTCGTTCCCAGCTTTTGCATGTAATCCATCACCTTTAGGTAAGATGGGATTCTCTGATTACCGATCCCTTCCTCAACTTCCACAACGGGCGGTGCCACAGTAGCAGCCGCAACAGCCGGCAATCTTGCCAACACTTGTGTCAGCAGACACAACACTGCCTCGAAGCCCACTGGAGCAGCAGCAACAGCCGCGTTCAGGTTCTCGGCATTCCCAATATCTGCCGCATTGTTCGGATTCCCCGCAACTGGAATTTCTTCATTCCCCCCCCCCCGGCATTCCTTGCCGCATTGATACCAGAATTTTCACCAGAGTCCTCACCAGAGTTCTCTCCCTCGCCTTGCCTTCTGCGATTAGCTCTTGTGTTCGTCTGCAATGACGAGACCAGATAACACTAAGTTAGCCGGCAAGCTAACTTAGACTACAACCACATAATATCAGACTTACCGCGAGACAAGGCATTGGAAGGATGGATGTACCCACTAACCCATTTATGCTATACTCTGTCCTAGAATCGACCTCGCTCTGATACCAACTTGTAGCACCCTAACCCGGTTTTAATTTCTAGCCGGATTATTTCAGATTTTTCTTAACAAATGCGCGTTTTAGTTCGATCAGACAAGTCATTTATCGAGCATAAATAGATTTAAACAGAATTTAGAATTTATTCAGCGAGGTTCTAGTACAAATGATAAGTTCGCTATAAGCTATTACATCTTGTAACTAGACCGACTACCCAACGAGACCATCCATCTGCT
This sequence comes from Eutrema heterophyllum, assembly GCA_002933915.1. NCBI lineage: Eukaryota > Viridiplantae > Streptophyta > Magnoliopsida > Brassicales > Brassicaceae > Eutrema > Eutrema heterophyllum. The sequence goes on from PKMM01018733.1 coordinate 513,743, forward strand.
TCCATCCTTTGTCCCACGATCTGATCAGACATCACGACTACCATCACGGCTATAATCAGAACCTGCATCCAAAATGGAGGCATAAGCAACAAAAATGCTTAATGAGAACGATCATTCCGTCCCACTGAGCTACAGTCCAGAAAACGCATCAGACTTCGATTACATAGCTAGACATGCTTATCAAACAGAAACTAGTCGAGTCTAATTACCCACGCGTACCAACAAATCCCATACACGGATTGCCGGTAAGGTGAATCAATTAACACGGTTAGCCAGCAGACAATGAATATGACAAGAAATCGCAACCAACAAGCAGACACACTACGTAATCTAAGCATGAAACGACCCTAGACAAATAGCTACGGTCACGCACTCACCTTAGGACTTTCACGATTCGGTTCGGACATGTTCTGACACCTCTTGCGCTTCGGATCGTTAATCCCATGTTCATACCGGTCGATCCTCTTCTCTCGGCTAGAAACGGATTCTCACGCCTTGGATCGGGTTTCTCTCGGATAAATCTAGGTTTTACTTGTTCAAACCTACTTTTCTCTTGATTTCCTTTCGAACCGCGCGACCAAATAATGATTCTAAGGGTGCGTTTAAATAGCCAACGAACGCGTGTCATGACGTCATCCATGACGTCTGCTAGCGCATGCGGTGACTCACCTAGCCAGCGCACGCGATGACTCACAAACGCCAGCACATGCTGTGACTCATGCATGCCAGCGCACGCAATGAACAGTGCACATGCCGACATACTTTGATCGATCGTTCCCTCGACCAGATCGATCGTTCCCTTCGACCGCTCGATAGCTCCCTTGACCGCTCGATCGTTCCATCGACCAGGTCGATCGATCCTTCGACCAAAACTTGTCCAGACCACCAAATGTCAGTTTTAGCCCGGTAATCACCCAAGCTTACTACTTTCCTCGGCTAAACTTAGCTTCCCACGAACATTCGGATTCCCATAGCCGATTTCCATCTTTCCCTCAGAACCCCTTTAATTTTTGCCCTTCCTTCTTGGCAAGATTCATTCCGGTCTTAACCAATTTCCTTTGTTTGGCAAGGTTTACGGAACGCGGGTGTTACAAGAAGCCTGCCTTTGAAGAAAATGGTTTGTTTGGAAACAAGGATACCTAGAGACGTTTCGATCTTTTGTGTTGGTACCGGAATTAGCACCCCCGATAATCACACAAGATTTGGCCGAGATGGCCGGTGATCCAAGTCGGTTGCCAGACCATCAAGGTTTGATTCGGGATCGATGAGAAGGTCGGCTTTGTCTCGACGACGATGAGCTAAAAGGTTGAGAAGAATATGTGATTTATAGATGTGCCTCGAAGGGCTGCCTACGTACCCCGGGATGGGGATCAAACCAGATCATAGTTCACATGGTGGATGGAGTTCGACAGGATGCCGAGTTCGTCGAGTTCGGTAGGAAACCGAGTTCGTCAGCCGAGTTTGTCAACCGAGTTCATCGATCGAGTTCCTCATTCGGGTTCGTAAGTCGAGTTCGTCGAGTTCGGTAGGAAACCGAGTTCGGTAGGAAACCGAGTTCGTCGATCGACTTCGTTATTCGGGTTCGTCGTGGGACGTGTCGTCCTTAGCGAGTTGCGAGAGGGAGGTCGTCATGTTTGTCGTGGAAATGTGATGACGTCGTGGTCGTCATGTTTGTCGTGGAAATTGCTTCATGCATGTCACGAGTTGCTTGTCATGCACGTCATGTTTGAAGAGACATGATGTTCGTCGTGGAAGTTGCTTCATGCATATCACGTTCGTCATGCATTTTGGTCGGCCTCGTGCTTGGTTTTCATGTTCGGCTCCTTTCTTCACGAGCTCGTTCTCGCGTGCCGTCACGATCGGCATGGTCATGATCTCTCTCTTCCGTCGTTATGCTCGGCACGCCTTCTAAGCTCGGCGTGTCTTCACGATGCCGTTCATCTCGGTGAACTTGTTCCACGTGAATCATGATCGTGAGGTCGTGTTTTCCTCGTGGAGCTCGTGTTCTCCTCGTTCTTCTCTCTCGCCCAGTTCGTTCTTGGCGAGCCTCTTGTCATGTGCTTCGTGAGCTTGTTCCCTCGTGGTCGTTAGGATAAGGTCGGGGGTCCACTCACGAGCTCGTTCTCTTCATGTTCTCCCTCTGCTCGTCATGAGCTCGTGTTCGCCGTGTCTCCTTACGAGCCCATCGTGATCTCATGGTCGTCATGATTATGTTCGGGGTGTTCGGTTTGAGATCCATCTTGGTCGGTTTTCATGCTCGGCAAATGACTCTTGAGGTTTCTTCACCTCGTTATATTTCCCGTGATCACCATACATGTTGGTTCACTTTCTTGGCATGCACGTTATCGTCATCGTCATCGTCATCGTCGTATCTTTCTTTCACTCCATGAACTGAGCTCGTTCACTTCTGTCATCATGCTCGTCATCATGGTAAGCTCGAAATCATGGTAAGTTCGTCGTCAAAGTGAGCTCGTCGTGTTTGGTGTCGTCATACATCGTGGTTCGGCATCCATGTTGTTTTTCATGCGTGTTGCTTTCTCTCGTGGTTGTGTTCAAGATCGCGTTCCGCCATGGCTGTGAATGAGCTCGTCTTCGTCATGATCATGATGTTTAATGAGTTCGTTCTTGGATTCTCTCTCTAGGATCTTCATGCTCGGTTCAACCTCTCCTCCTCTTAACGTGTTCGGCTTTCATACTTGGTTGAGAAAGTGAGGTCCTACTCTCTCTCTCGTTTTCCTCTTTTTCGGATCCCCTTTTTTTCTCTTTCTTCCACCTTATTTATAAGGTTTTTCTAGCAGCCATCAAGATTCATTTTTCCGCGAATCCAAAAAAAGTTGAGGGAAAAACCGACTTGTGGGCGAGCAAGTGGGACGTGACGTCATCGCTGACGAGGTGCTGATGTCAGCGCTGATGTGCTTCGTGGGCTATTGGTGGGCCAAACTTGATTTGTATCGGGCTAGGGTGAGGTGCTAAATCCACCACCACCATTTTGTTTCATCACTTACACTGTATCCGAGGAATCTATTTCAATGGAGAATACTACGCCTCTCGGAGTCTTGAAGAAAACCTTCATAATTGTATCAATGGTGGAGACTGGTGAAGAAGAAGAAGAGAGTCAAGAGAGAGAAATAGAGGAAGTGATGATTTGTAACGAAAGTTTTCTCATAATTTGGTTTAAATCTCCCTTTATTCACAGAATCAAATGGACCTCGTTTGGGCCTGGCCCATATTTAACTTATTTGTTACGTGTTTTATTAACTTGAAGAATTTCAACCGTCGATATCTTTTCTTGCTAAAATGATCCAACGGTAAATTATAAATCTATTGTGTACGATACAACTTAAACTAAAACGGTTACAAAACGCAGCGTTTTAAACAAGAAAAAATTAGGTCCGACCCAATACCCCGACATTTTGACCTTCTCAATTTCTAGTAAAGAGGAAACATTTTGATTCACAGTATTGCCATGATGACCACATAGACACAATATGTTTGGAAGTGAGTTTTCTTGGCATGAACAAGCTTTTGCCGTTTTTGTGTCAACAAAGATTGATATCTGATTGAAGACATTTGATTTTATATACCTCTTATTATATCTGAGCTTATTGTGGAATTTTAAAAATGTCATTAAGATCATCTGATTGGAAAGTTTTTTTTGGAGAATGAACATATAGCTTAAAGTGAAGCTTGATCGTTGCTTTCGACAAGAGGTAAAGTCAACAACTACAAATTCGCTTTTTTCAGCTCAAAGGTGTTCTTATTGGTAATTTAATGTCTTAGATCTTCTTAAGCATATTTGCAGAAAAGCTGTGAAACAAAAAGACGATTTCGAAGAAAGCAAGAAACTTCTGAAAAGACTGAAAGCTATCACGAAGGAGGGGATTTGCAGACTTGAGCTCCATCTTTACCGATCATATTGAATCGAGCTCAAGCCTATATCAAAGGTCTCCAAGTCTGCCTCAAGAAGGGTATTTCTTCACGTACGTTCATCATCCATTCTGTTTGTATGTAAAGAAATACCCTTCTTGAGGCAGACTTGGTGACTTTTGATATAGGCGCTTGTTCGCACATGATCGAGCATCGCAGTCTTTTATGGCTCTGGCATATAATCTATGCAGTAGCCAGTATCTGCATACTACAGGCTACATCAACAGTTTGGTGGACAATTGAGAACCTATGAAACCCATAACTTTAAAGTTTTTGTTAATACCTTCATACACACGGTACTGGTTTGCCATGTGTCAGTTATTTTTGCTTTTAGTTTGAAGAAAACAATAAACTGAAAGCTATAAGGAAAAAGTAGAAACTATAAATCGAAAAAATGTAAACTATTAAACCTATACAAGATTCATATAAAATTAGGAGAATAACGGTTTGTTATCGTGTGTCTAATTAATAGTTCTTTTATAACAAAATATCAAAGGTATAAAATTTAAACCATGTATTACATTAAAATATATATATTTTTAACATGTTAGAATAATTAAGTTTCAGAAAATAATATATATTTTTAAATATATTGATTTTATTAATTAGATTCAGTTTTAAATTATATAAGATTTAAACTTTGTTTTTCGAACCCACTCATTTATTTAGAGATTGTTTATGGGTAATATGAATCAAATTTGAATTTTCTTAATTATGAATTAAAAACAAAATTTCTTGATAACTAAACCACGCTTTTAATAAGTCAAAAAAATACCACGTTTTTAATTTAAAATCTAATTATAGATGTCATAAATATGCTGATTAAGTTTATAAGTTTATAACTTATAAAAAAAGCAAGAAAACTTTGAAGAAAGACTGAAAAGCTGTAAGGAAATAGGAGACTGCACACAGAGTTAAGCTCCATTAGCGGCGTCGAACACTTCCTTCTATACGCTCGTCCTTGATAACCTGTCCTGGAAAAATCTCGATTGTATCACCGTGAGCAACACCGTTCCAGCGGAATGACTGATCATCGCTCAACACATCCTGTTTGTGTATAAGGTAATACCCTTCTTCAGATTGAAAAGGTTGTTCCATTCGTTTGTATTGAGAGTTGATTTTTCCAAGGAATGCTTTACATTATTTCTCCCTTATTTTGCAGGTTTTGCACCGTTTTGAGTTTTGACTCTGGCTTTGCGTTTTGCTAGATGCAGTAGCAATACCTGCCCAGGGTTTCAAGTAACTACATTGCTGTCATGTTAGTTCATATGCTTTTGTAATTGATTTAAAGATTTAAACTGTGCAGGAAGGAGTTTGTTTTTGCGCTGTCGGGCTTTGTTAATCATGAGAGGAGTATGTTGGAACAAAATTTATAAAAGTTTGTGGGCTTTATAAATATGTGTATGTGTGAATTGAAATGAGGCTTTTGGGTTAAAAGGATAAGCCTTGAAAAAAAAGGAAAAAGCCTAAAAAAGGAATAGCCTTGTGAGGGACATGTAAAAAGTCCCACATTGCTAGTTGGAAATAATTTCCTCTATGATCTTCTCCTATATATAGGATCGCCTCTCTTGAGAGAAAGGCATCCGATTACACACAAAAACCACACTTGCAAAATAAAAGTTCCTTCAATTCTCTACTGTTAAAAGTAAGTCTTTTATTTCGAGAGTATCGTAGTATTAAGTTCGACAGATCCGTTATCGAGTGTTTGCGATAACGGATTCAATGGTTGTATCCTGGGACTCACGAATCTATTAAAACCGTCGCACTACGGGAGATTCTTTGAGTTAAGGAAAGAGATTAATCCTCGCCTCCATTGATATTGTTTCTGCTTCATCTCCTTTCTGTAGATCGTTTTATATTATCTTTCCTTAACGTTTATTTATCATTCTGTGATTAAATCAATATCCTGTTATAGTGCAAATTTTTGGTCTTACAGTCTTAACTCAAAGAAGATCTGATTTTCGTTTTATTACTTCAATCAGATCTTTAATCACGAGTAAATAAACATTTTAAAACGATTTTTTCAGAATGCTGATGATACTCATACGTTGTCAAACGCTAATTCAGCGACTCGAAACGTGAAGTAGAGGCAGTTTCTATTTTTTAAAGATTTTTTATAAAAGACGTTCAATCGCTTATGATACTCAAACGTTATCAAAACGCTATTTTAGCAACTTGAAACGTGTAGTAGAAGTGATATTGCTTTTAAACGTCTTTTACAACCGTTATTAATTGAGATTAATAAACGGTGAACTGTGGTTCAAATCTTGTTCGATTGCGATCGATACTGCTTGTCGTTTGCGAACGTCTAAGCATCGATCGATACCATATGTGTATCGATCGATACCTGTGCTGCATCGATCGACACTGTGCAAAAATTTGCATCGATCGACACTTAAGCAGCATCGATCAATACCGCTTGTCGTTTGCAAACGTCTAAGCATCGATTGATACCATGTGTGCATCGATCGATACATGTGCTGCATCGATCGACACTGTGCGAAATCTGCATCGATCGACACTGTGCAAAATCTGCATCGATCGACACTGTGCAAAAATTTGCATCGATCGATACCGCTTGTCGTTTGCGAACGTCTAAGCATCGATTGATACCATGTGTGTATCGATCGATACCTGTGCTGCATCGATCGACACTGTGCAAAATTTGCATCGATCGACACTTAATCAGCATCGATCGATACTGTGTAAAGTTCACCTGTATCGATCAATACCATATGTACATCGATCAATTTTTCGTCGATCGTTTAGTTCGATATTATTAGAATTGCGATTCTCATATCGGTACTAATTGAAAGTTGTGTTCCTTTTGTCTTTACAGAAAAATGACAGTCAACGGTAACAACAACTCAGAAAACGTGGTGAACAACACTGAGAAGACTCCTACTGTGATCGAGGAAGTCAAAGTGCCATCTGGGATTCATGTTGCTCCTCCCAGCAAATTTGATGGGACATCATTCAAGATGTGGAAAAAGAAGATGTTATTCTATCTGACAACACTGGGTCTACAGAAATTCACCGGTGAAGTGAAACCTGTTCTCCCAGAAGGCAACACTGATGCACGTGCACTTGCAAGTGTAGAGGCATGGGTACATGGCGACTTCTTGTGCAAGGGCTACATCCAGAATAGCCTGTCGGACCCTCTTTACAAGGTGTACGAAAACGCTGAAACTTCTAAGGAATTATGGGATTCCCTAGACAAGAAGTATCGCATTGAGGACTCTGGTACCCAAAAATTCACTGTGGCAAATTTTATGCAGTACAAGATGGTGGACTCAAGACCATTGATGAAACAAGTCGAGGAGTTACATATGCTCTTTCACGACATCTTTGCTGAGGGGATGCGGTTGTGTGAAACCTTTCAGGGATGCTGCATCATTGAGAAGCTTCCACCTGGATGGACAGACTTCAAAAATTACCTCAGGCTGAAGAAAAAGAAGATGAGCCTTGAGGACTTGATTGTCCGACTTCGTGTAGAGTCCACGAATCGGGAACAGAATGCTGGTGTGAAGATTCGCGAACACCACGCGAATATGGTGGAACACCAAAACAACAATCAAGGCAAGTGGCAGAACAAGGGACGCCTAGACAAAGGCAAAGGGAAGATACCACCCAAGAACTTCCAGAAGTTCAAGAACAAGAATGGTCAGAATAGTCAGACCTCTCATAAGTTCTCAGGAACTTGTAACTTCTGTGGAAAGTAAGGACACAAATCCTTTGAGTGTCGCAGCAAGAAGGCTCAAGCGAACCTAACAGAAGCTGACATGTGTGCTGTGGTCACTGAGGCCTACGTTGCTGAAACCCATCCGAAGACATGGTGGTTCGATACTGGAGAAACCAGACACATCTGCATGGATCGAGAGATGTTCTCGACATACACCAAGAACAAGAGTGGTGACAAGCTCTTGATGGGCAACTCCGCCTCGTCGACAATTGAAGGTCACGGAAAGGTTGTTCTGAAGCTCACCTCTGGACAGGAGCTCATTCTGACGAATGTCGTCCATGTGCCAGACATACGCAAGAATCTGATCTCAGGATCTCTCATGAGCAAGCATGGATTCTCTGTGAAGCTGGAAGGTGACAAGCTGATCCTAACTAAGAATGGGATGTATTTGGGAAAAGGTTTTGTTTGTGATGGTTTGTTTAAGATGTCTGTTGAGGCAGTTATTCGTAACAATGATGTAACCGAGGCTTCCACCTCAAAGAACCTTAAGATGAATGATAAGAAACCATTTACCTATCTCAGTGAGTCTTTTAATACTTGGCATGAATGGTTAGGACATGTTAATTTCAAGTCTATGAGTAGATTGATGAACATGAATCTGATTCCTAAATTCAAGATAAGTAAAGACAAATGTGAGATTTGCGTCCAAGCCAAACTCACTAAAACGCCATCACCAAGCGTTCAAAGAACAACCGAGACTCTAGGTTTAATTCACACAGACTTATGTGATTTAAAATATATTCAAACTAGAGGTGTAAAGAAATACTTCGTGACCTTCATAGACGATTGCACGAGATATTGCTATATCTATCTACTGCACAGTAAAGATGAAGCCTTGGAAAAATTCAAAGAGTACAAGCTGGAAGTTGAAAACCAACTTGAGAAAACATAAAGATGGTTAGAAGTGATAGAGGAGGTGAATATAATGAGCCATTTGACGCGTTCTGTAGAGAACATGGCATTATTCATCAAACGACCGCTCCTTATTCACCAGAATCTAATGGAGTTGCTGAAAGGAAAAACAGAACTCTAAAAGAAATGATGAATGCAATGTTGCAGGAATCTGGGTTAGCCCAGAACATGTGGGGGGAAGCTCTGCTTACCTCAAATTATATCCTGAACAAAATTCCACACAAGGTCACAGGAAAAACTCCCTACGAACTTTGGAAAGGTAATGTACCTTCGTACAAATACCTGGAAGTGTGGGGGTGCTTGGCAAAAGTTGCAGTACCACTTCCGAAAAAGGTCACCATCGGACCAAAGACGGTAGACTGCATCTTCATCGGATATGCGCACAAAAGTAGTGCCTATCGTTTTCTGGTACATAAATCAGATATACCAGATATTCATGTAAACACGATAATGGAGTCAAGGAATGCTTCATTCTTCGAAAATGTATTTCCATGTAAGGATAGAGGAAATCCTAAAAGAACTCGTGACGAACGAGATGCTGACAATGAGGCAAGCACTTCAGGCACTTCTATAAACGAAGAAGCGGAAGAAGTAAAAGAAGTTAAACCTAGACGAAGCAAGCGAGCTCGTAAGGAAAAGACATTTGGCCATGAGTTCATAATGGAATTTCTTGTAGAAAATGGTCCAAGAACTTTCACGGAAGCAATGTCTACACCTGATGCACCTTTCTGGAAGGAGGCATCTAACAGTGAAATCCACTCAATTATGCAAAATCATACTTATGAGTTGGTAGATCTACCTCAAGGCTGCAAACCTCTTGGGTGTAAATGGGTCTTCACTACAAAGTTAAAAATCGATGGGTCCATTGACAAGTATAAGGCAAGACTTGTGGTGCAAGGATTTCGTCAAAAGGAAGGATTGGATTTCTTTGACACTTATTCTCCAGTGACGAGAATAACTTTGATTCGTATGTTGATTGGAATTGCAGCATTAAGAGATCTTGAAATACATCAAATGGATGTTAAGACTGCCTTCCTAAATGGAGATTTAGAGGAAGAAATTTACATGAATCAACCTGAGGGTTATGTTGTTCCCGGACAAGAGAAGAAAGTATGTAGACTTGTGAAATCTCTATACGGACTGAAACAAGCTCCGAAACAATGGCATGAAAAGTTTGACAATGTAATGATGTCAAATGGTTTTCACATTAACGAATGTGATAAGTGCATCTACATCAAAAGTACTCCACATGGATATGTGTTGTTGTGTATGTATGTGGATGATATGCTCATCATGGGAAGCAACAAAGATATAATCAAACAAACAAAGAATATGCTTAATCGAAAGTTTGATATGAAAGATATGGGATTAGCGGATGTAATTCTAGGGATTCAGATTATTCGAAATTCCAAAGGAATAATTCTATCTCAAGAACACTACGCTACAAAAGTCCTAGAACGGTTTAAGACCTACTCAAATGGGACGGCAAAAACTCCACTTGACCCTCAACTTCATTTGACGAAGAATTCAGGGGACGCTGTTTCACAAGTGGAATATGCAAGAGTTATCGGAAGTCTTATGTACTTAACGAATTGTACTAGACCCGATTTAGCGCACTCAGTAAATGTACTAAGTCGCTATACGAGTAATCCAGGTCATACTCATTGGAAAGCCATAACTAGGATATTGAATTTTCTACGTTATACTAAGAGTTATGGGCTGCACTTCGGTAAAGAACCAGCAGTATTGGAAGGGTATAGCGATGCTAATTGGATTTCCGATTCCAGAAACTCCAAATCCACGAGTGGATATGTTTTTACCCTTGCTGGTGCAGCAGTATCCTGGAAATCTTCCAAACAAACACTCCTGGCTAGATCAACCATGGAGTCAGAGTTTATAGCTTTAGACAAAGCTGCGGAGGAAGCAGAGTGGCTTCGGAACTTCTTGGAAGATATCCCGATGTGGGAGAAACCAGTGCCAGCATTACGAGTACATTGCGATAGTCAGTCGGCTATCTCTCGGGCACTGAGTAATCTATATAATGGTAAATCTCGTCATATAAGAAGACGACACAAGACCATTAGGCAATTGATCTCGACTGGTGTACTCACGATAGATTACATCAGGTCGGCTGAAAACTTAGCGGATCCGTTTACCAAAAGCTTGCCGCGAGATCAAATTCTAAAATCATCAAAAGGAATGGGCTTAAAGCCTATAGACAAAGATGACGTTTGACGGAAACCCCACCTATGTGACTGGAGATCCCAAGATCTAGGTTCAAAGGGAAAACGAACTTGAGCTGATTCTGAATTGAGCACTGTGAGCCTATGTCTCTGCCCAGTTCCTAGGATGATAAAACAGTGCTACCTGTGAATATTGAGGATAAGCGTTGGCTTTTAATGATTGCATAGCTGTGTAATAGTGGAGTACGACAGGATACTTCTGAATACAAGTTGATAGCAGATCACCTAGTGAAGTGTGAAATGAGGGCCGTTTCTAGGAGAATGAAGGACAGGCTATATTCTCCAAGTTCACTCACGAAAAACCAGGCATGTTCAAGGCCAAAATGAACACAATAGAGAACAAAGTTCTACGAGAAAATGTCGCTGTGCGATACCTGTTGTCTAGGTTTACATCAAAATCTGGGTGGTTCAAGACATCATGTTCACCTCCCGGCCGAGTAAACCCGACAGATATTAAAAATGATTGGTTCAAAGCTGAAAAATGCTACCTCTCAGATACAGTTACATTTTCGTATACTCTCGAAAAGTCTGTCTAGTCTAGTGAGTCAAGTCTAGTCTAGTCAAGTCTGTCTAGTAAAGTCTAGTCAAGTCTGTTCAGTCGTCATATGTTTAGAGTCATTTCTATTCATGTGGGGGATTGTTGGAACAAAATTTATAAAAGCTTGTGGGCTTTATAAATATGTGTATGTGTGAATTGAAATGAGGCTTTTGGGCTAAAAGGATAAGCCTTGAAAAAAAGGAAAAAGCCTAAAAAGGAAAAGCCTTGTGAGGGACATGTAAAAAGTCCCACATTGCTAGTTGGAAATAATTTCCTCTATGATCTTCTCCTATATATAGGATCGCCTCTCTTGAGAGAAAGGCATCCGATTACACACAAAACCACACTTGCAAAAGAAAGGTTCCTTCAATTCTCTACTGATAAAAGTAAGTCTTTTATTTCGAGAGTATCGTAGTATAAAGTTCGATAGATCCGTTATCGAGTGTTCGCGATAACGGATTCAATGGTTGTATCCTGGGACTCACGAATCTATTAAAACCGTCGCACTACGGGAGATTCTTTGAGTTAAGGAAAGAGATTAATCCTCGCCTCCATTGATATTGTTTCTGCTTCATCTCCTTTCTGTAGATCGTTATAGTGCAAATTTTTGGTCTTACAGAGTACACTAAGGTCACAGGGCTTTGTCAATGGGAGCCACATATCAACCTGACTGAAACTCTGACTCTATGTTGTTGATCTGTGCTTTTCCTAACACTCCAAAGTTCCGTCAAGTTGAAACCAACTGTGGAACAATTGTCTCAAAGGTTATCTCCGTGACTTTCCTAAGTTACCCAATGTGTAATTGGATTTCTACTTTCTGTTGATGTATTCACTATCTTCAGGAATGGATAACTTAGTGTTATATGCAGAAGAACTTGGTGGATATTGAGAAATACCTTATGCATTAGACTTTTAGGAAATAATATATTACCAATGAACATTCAGTAGAATTCTATGCCTTTTCAATCAGCTTAATGAATTTCTATCTTCTTTCTTTTGACAAGAGCTCACCTTGATGTCTCAACATGTTTTGGTTTTTCTGAAACCAGTGCTTCTAAAGCTGTTGAAATTTTGGAAGTGTTGAAGGCACCTTAGAGAATTATTATCCTCCTGTGAACGAGCTATGTGAACACACTGAAATGATTCTATACAAGGTATCAAGCAAAATATGTACCTTGACTGTTATCTCTCTAGGCTTTTTCCCCTGGAAAACCATGCTTGCCGTTAACGGGTCCATGTAGCTTCTGGTATTCATTTAGCATTAGCACAATTTTGATATCTGTACGTGCAGGAAATCTCAACTGGATTTTTTTCTTCCAGGTTTCCTTGCTTGAGGAGACCGGTGACCGGTGCTTTGACAAAACTCTTGAGGAGTTGCACAAAAAGAACTGAAAATAGTAATTTCTTGAAGCTGATTGTATAATATACTTGGATCATAGGATACACGCGTATAGTAATTTAACATTCCTCGTGTGGTTGTTTGTAGGTTGATAAGTTGTCTTACAAAGGACAAGAGGTATCTCTTTTGTCAAAGCTTGGTCGTCTAAAAGAAGCCAAGAAACTCTACAGGGTTTTGCTTTCCATGAACCCTGACAATGACAGGTTTTTTTCCTTTGCACTTCCAAGTCATTCAAGATCTATTAGTTGTGTATTTTTCTTTGTTTCCCTAATGTCACGTATGTTTGCTCTGCTTCATTATTTTTTTCTTCAAAGTTGACCATCTTTCCCTATGACACACTCAAAGGCTTCTATATAGTTTTGGATACTGTCAATCCTTGTAAACAACTAAATAGTGCATTCCTTACTTTTTCAGATATTATGAAGGCCTCCAAAAACGTCTTGAATTGTATTCAGAAAGTGGTCAATATTCGTCTGACCAGATTGAGAAGTTAAATGCCTTATACCAGTCTCTAAGCGAGCAGTAGACTTGCGCATCCACTGTTAAGGTGAGAAAAAAGGCAGAACAGTGCCTGTAGTGAAATACATTTTTTAATATCCATTCTACTTTATAGGGCACTACCGGTTACCCATTTTGTTCTCTCTGAATATTTTCTGGGTGCTGATACGTGAAATTCGATGACTGGTATTAAGTTATTTTCTATTTCTCCATTTTCAGAGGATACCATTAGATTTTCTGCAAGATGAAAGCTTTAAGGAGGGCTGTAGCAAATCAAGTACATTAAACCTCTGTTGACACATGTATCTTTTCTTGGCCTTGAATCAATAGAATATGTTAAACTTATGTATCTTGATGCTTGTCTCAGGGTGTTCCTTTTTCTGATCTCTCTTCTCTGTATGATCACCCTCGCAAGGTTGGTTTCCCTTTTATCCTTGAGCATGCTGTCACAAATTTCATTGATCTGGCTTCACTTTATTTTGCGATATATGTTTTTATATGTATTTTGTTATCCAGCCTGATATATTGGAGCAACTAGTTTCTGAGATGGAACATTGGATTAGGACTACTCGAAGTTGCCCGGGAAAGTATATAACTGAATTTTTATTACTGAAGTATTCACTGGATTAACGTCGTCTATGAATCTATGATATATGGTCTTATTTTATTCTAAAATAACACTGAAATGTTCTTAAAGTTAGTGATTTGATCAATCAAGTGTTGTGATTAATTCTTAATTGATGCACTGATGTGAAAGAGATCTTCTTGACATTGTTGAAGTATCATCAAGTACGATTTGGCGATTTAATAGGGTTGGTATAACACATAAGACTACACGAGTATGATGAATCATGAATGAGACACTGATCGCAACACACAAAGCAATACTGATTCTGAGAGAAGATAACAAACGTTCAGTAAAAATTCAACAATAAGCCCAAAATGTTACATTAAAGCAACAAACTACTCAAAATTTATTTGAGTCTAATGGTTCTTCATACAAAATAACAAACTGAAAAAGCAACAGAAACGTATTCCATTGTCTTAAATTTTGAAATCACTAAAATTGCTGGCAGCGACCCCTTTCACCAACAATGTCCCTTGTACCTCTTCAAGGGCGGCCACCGAGAGCGAGATTCACTTCCTGGACGGGGAATTCACAAGTGAATTTGGCGCTGAGATACGAGACAAGTTCTACGAGATTGGATTTAGTGCTATCCCATTTCCGGAGATAAGCAAAATAGACAAGACCACTAGGAGCGACATTTACTAGTTCTTTCTTGATGACTAACTCTTTAGAACTATACAAGCAGACGTGAGGACGACTACCATGGTAAGACTGGAGGAGCCATATGGTGACACTGGCAAAGTACTCTCTACCCTTGCATATAGCAATACGGGATTTTTACAAATACCTTGATGGAAAAGTCGTTCTCCGCCCAGACTTCCTCGAGTTTATAAGGGTAATAACAGTGTAGGTCACATAGATGTTTTTGGATGGTTGAGGCAGCGTAACGATGTTCTAGCTTAGAAAACAAGCCGGAGATAAATTAAAGGCTTGACTTTCTCATCTAACGGAATCTCTGGTGGAAGCACCGGACCAGAACGCAGAGGCCTCATCTGACCGGTAAGATCAGAAGATAAAGCCACTTGACCATGCTACAAATAATCACAAGAGAATATGCATTAGTATAAGGATTTCAAGAATAAGACCACAAAAAATAAAAAAACACTAATACACAGGACAAGTTATGAATTAAGATTGCGAAAAACACTAATTTAGAGAGGGAAATTATGTTACATTTGAAGCAACTTCTTTGGCAGTATTGATGAATGCGTTTAAACCCCCTTCTTTATTCTTGATGTGTGTTGCTAAATCATGATGTTTTCGATATTTCTTAGTAATTTGTTTAAGCAATTGTTTCAGAAGTATTAAGTCAGTTTTCTATCAAAAATAAGAAAAATGTAAACATAGAAGAAGAAAAATAAAAATAAAAAGAAAAAGAAAAAATTCATCAAAGTAATCTCGTAACATGGGTTTATTATTTATGTAACCTCTACTTTACTAGACTAACCTTACAATTACAATGTTGGTTTATGTCTATTTTATCCACCTTTTATATATTATTATGACATTGCCATTATGTAATCATATTTTATATATTTTTATGTTAAGAAAAAGATTAATGGTTTTTTTAAAAAAGAGATATTTTATCTTAAAAAAAGAACCAAAAGTCGGAAAAAAGAAAGAAGCCCTTCGCTCTCAACGAAGGCGATATCGGCGGTTGGAGCGAGTTTTGATTCCGGCGTGATTCTGTGACGAATCCGGCTAGGAGTGAGGCGTTTCAGGTAACTATCTTCATCCTTTGCCTTCGTTTAGTTTCCCCTTTCTCCGACGAAGTTTCTGGGGCGATTTCACACTCGACAAATTTGGGTTACGGCGAGGCGAGGAGATAGAGTTTGGGGAAGCGACTCGAGGGTTTCGGCGACTCGAGTGGCCTTGTGTTGGGGATTAATGGTGAAGCCCCGGTGATTTTGCGGCGGCCGTAAAACTAAATGAGATTTTCCTCGAGAAAACCTAACCCTAATTTTTTTTTTCGTTGCAGTCGGCGGTGTTAAAGTGTGTTTCTGGTCAAATAGACGACATTTCCGGCGAGAGTGAAGATATTTTCCGGTGAGGAATGTGAAATTGCTTATGTCTTTTGTGGTAGATATTGTGTGATGTGATGGTAGATTTAATTTTAAAACGAAATGGGGTTATGGACTTTTGGTTGATTTATAATGAGTGGTGGTAGATTTATCTTGATCGTTATTTATGTTCTTTCCGACAGGTACGTGGCGTCATCTCCGGTGATATTACCGGCCTCTGCAAATTCCGATAATTTTTGTGAAATTTGAGATTAGAAGTAAGAGAAGAAATCATTCCTTTTTCATGGTGAAGTTCTTTATTCAAGAGATGGTAGAGTTATAAGTATATTCGATGATTGCTTTGTTATTTGATGGTAGATTTGTATGTCTTATATGGTAGATTTGTTAGGTTTTGATGCTAGAGTTTGATTATTGATTTGTTATTTGATGGTAGATTTGTTTTTCTTTTATGGTAGATATATGGTAGGTTTTGATGGTAGAGTTATAGGTATGTCCTTTATGGTAGATTTGTTACGATATTGTTATGATGTGGTAGATTTGTTTTATATAGTGGTAGACTTACTAATATTTCTTTTTATTTGTGCATAGATGGCCACTTCTAGCGGGAAGAAGGATTATCCACCCAGACTGTATCTGGAAGGAAGATCACCTTTGCAGAAGAAGAGTTTCACTACAAGAAAATAGTCCATTACCAACGAAATTTTACGCCGATTTTAAATCGATGTAAATTTACATCGACATTACGACGAAATATGTATTCGTTGTAAATTCGTCGTAAAAATATGTCGTCGTAATATCGTCGGAATTTGATGACGACATTACGACGATTATACGACAATTTTGAAATTCGTCGTAAACTCGATGTACCATTAC
Source organism: Eutrema heterophyllum (assembly GCA_002933915.1). NCBI lineage: Eukaryota > Viridiplantae > Streptophyta > Magnoliopsida > Brassicales > Brassicaceae > Eutrema > Eutrema heterophyllum. The sequence goes on from PKMM01018733.1 coordinate 530,524, forward strand.
GACGGATTTACGACGAATCTCACTTTCGCAAATTACGTTGTAAAGTCAATTACATCGATATTACAATGATCAGAATTCGATGTAGATTAACGACGAGTAGACGTCGATTGTTTCCAGTTAGGTAGAACACGTTTTTTAATAGGTTCACCTAATCTATTTACATCGAAAATATACGTCGTAAATCCGATGCAAATCCGTTGTAATTCCGTTGGTAATTCTGAAAAATTTCTATAAATACATTCTCACGTCAAACGTAAATTTCAAAAAAAAAAACAAACACTAATAAAAAAAAACACACTATAAAATCTTTTTTATAAAATGTCTATATACGATATACGGAGATGGATGTATACGCAAAAGGATTCGGAGGGAGCGTTGACGAACGAATTCAAAGAGGGGCTTGAAATATTCATGTATCAAGCCGGAAATATACAAACAACCCTGGAAAGCGGTAAGATGTTATGTCCTTGTCGTAAATGCAAGAATACGAGATATGTTTTTATCGAGACGGTGTGGAAGCATTTACTAAATAGAGGGTTTATGCCGCAATATTATGTTTGGTATCAACATGGAGAGGGTTTTGAAAGAAATCAAGCTGATCGTAGTAGTAATTATAAAGGTCATGTAGATTTTGATGAATCAAATGATCAGGGTACTAGTAGTTATCATCATCATGGTCAACATGATCATCAGGGTCAAGATCATGATAGGATGCATGACATGGTTACTGATGTATTTTATGAAACAAATGCTGATAATAGTGTTGAGGAACCCAACATAGATGCGAAGCAATTTTATGATATTCTAGGCGCTGCAAATCAGCCACTTTACGATGGATGTAGAGAAGGCCAGTCTAAATTGTCGTTAGCAGCTAGGATGATGACAATTAAAACTGATCATAACTTAGCTGAGGTTTGCATGGATGATTGGACTGATCTTATTAAAGAGTATTTGCCAGAGGATAATTTAGCTGCTGAAACATACTACGAGATACAAAAGTTGGTGTTTAGTCTTGGGTTGCCTTCTGAGATGATAGATGTATGTGTTGACAATTGTATGCTTTTTTGGAAAGATGACGATAAGCTGCAGGAATGTCGATTTTGCCAAAAACCAAGATTTAGGCCGCAAACTTCTGGGCGTAGTAAGATACCATACCAACGGATGTGGTATCTTCCTATAACTGATAGGTTGAAACGATTGTATCAATCTAAAAGGACAGCTGCATCGATGAGGTGGCATGCAGAACATTCACAGAGAGAAGGAGAAGTGACTCACCCGTCAGATGCAAAAGCTTGGAAACACTTTAACACGGTATACCCAGACTTTGCTAAATCTAAGCGAAATGTGTATTTTGGTCTTTGCACTGATGGATTTAGTCCATTCGATATGTCTGGTAGGCAATATTCTTTGTGGCCAGTTATCGTAACACCTTATAACCTTCCCCCAGATATGTGCATGCAAAGGGAATTTCTATTCCTGAATATTTTAGTCCCTGGTCCCAATCATCCAAAGAGGTCCCTTGATGTGTTTTTGCAACCTCTCATAAATGAGTTGAAACAGTTGTGGTATACATGAGTTCGTACATATGACTGTTCGAGGAATTTTTTTTACGATGCGTGCGGTGCTTATGTGGACAATAAGCGACTTCCCTGCATACGGAATGCTATCAGGTTGGACAACGCATGAGAGGTTATCTTGTCCTTATTGCCTCGATCGGACAGATGCGTTTCAGTTGAAACATGGTTGAAAAACATGTTAGTTTGACTGTCACCGCCGGCTAATAAATTAAATATTATATATTAATATATATATATATATATATATTTTTTTTTTAATTATTAATTTATACATCGATTTTATATCGAATTCGAATTTACATCGATTTTACATCGATCTATAGTTTACATCGATTTTACATCGATTTAATTTTACATCGGTTTACCAACGAATGTACATCCTTATATTACGACGATTTTACGACAGATTACCAATTTAAAAATTTGAGAAATCGATGTAAAATCGATGTAATGTTGCGACGTCTTTACAACGAAATACCAACGAGGTAACTTTCGTCGTAATGTCGTTGTAAATTTACATCGATTTTACGACGGATTATTTACGACGATTTTACGACGATTTGTATTTGTCCTAGGTTTTACGACGGATTTACGTCGATTCTCGAGTAACGACGATCATTTTACGAAATTTTGGCAATCGTCGCTAATCCGTCCCAAAGTCTGTTTTACATTGATTCTGTCCGTTGTAAACGACCTGTTTTCTTGTAGTGTTTCCACCATAATTGCAAACTGAGTGAATTTGGGAAGATTCGAGAAGCAGTTGGTGATGATGCTTATTTTGACATCATGAACAATTCTCAGATTGGCGTATTGCCGAAGCTTGCTCTGAAGTCGTATACATGGTCTGCGCATCCCGTTCATCATTTGGTGACCAACCAATTGGCGATTAAACAGAAATATGAGATGTGGACACTCATTGGAGGTCGTCCGCTTAGGTTCTCACTCCACGAGTATGGTCATATAACTGGCCTGAACTGTGACCCCATAGATGTGGATGATGCTTGGGACATAGACCACAAGGATTTTTGGGCAGAGTTGGGTGTTAAACCAGGTGAAGGTCCTAGTTACAAAGAGCTAAGTGTTGTTTTTGGTTGTAATTCTCGTTGCTCGGTAGACTTTTTTTTTGGGACTACGAGCTTAAACGATGGCTTAATTTTTTGGATGTCGCTTGTTTTTTGGGACTTAAAAGAGGCTGGTTATGCAGTTCTTGATGATGTAACTATACTCGCAGAGGACCATGTTTTTTGGCATGATGTTGGTCCTTTGCAAGTTTGGGTAGATTTGTTGTCTAAACCATGTATTTTAAATCCACTTATGAAAGTTTAATGGTACTTAATGGTAGTTTTATTTGCCATAACAAAGTTGAAATAGCATAAGGTAATAGAAGTTTGAAATAACGATTATTACATGATTACGTAATATAACAAAAGTAGTTTAAGTAGAAGGAACGAGTTTAGTAGGGAGGAAAAGTCTCAATACATCATTAAGCCTCGTATGTAAGTGCTCATATGGAATTGCATGTCCGGTTTGTTTATTAGAGTATGCGAACATTTGACATTGTAATGTTTAAGGTTTGGTGTAATTTGAGTTAAATGTACCAGAATAAACACAAATAAAAACCAAAATACCCTAAGTAAAAAGATAGTTATTACACAAAATAAAACCAAAAGAACATAAGGTGAATGCTTAAAAGAACCAATATGACATAAGTTCAAAGTTAATCTTAACCCCAAAAAAAAGGGAGGATATCAAAATAAATCTACCATCATTACATTAAATCTACCATCAAACACTAAAAAAATTCTCGTACTTAGCATATTTGGGTGTCTGTTTTTTTTTGTAAATCTGGGTTTTAGTGTAGGGCAAAAACATCATTTCTCATTCTGTAAAAAGTCAAATGTCTACCACCAAACAATGTCAATAAATCTACCGTCATTAAAAGTCTACCACAACGCGAAATAATAAGTCTACCAACTGAATGTTATTTGAGTAAATACCAAAAAAATTACTAAATTTACCGCTATTAACAATAAATCTACCAAATAATTTTAAATATACCGTCATTAATATTAAATCTACCACCATATCAAAACGAAGTCACCGAGATGTTAGACGTTTTTATATCTACCACCATTACAAAAAAATCTACCAATTTTTTAAAATCTATTGTCACTACTGTTAAATCTACCACCATTACAAAACGAAGTCACCAAAATTTTACACGGTTTTAAATCTACCGCCATTATAAATAAATCTGCCAACCCAATAAAAACCTACCGTTGCCAATACAAATCTACCGTCAAAGAAATAAATCTACCGTCACAAAAAAATAATTCACACTGATTAACTCTACCACCAAAAGAAATAAGTCTACCATTTTGTAAGATTAATCTACCACCATTGTCAATAAATCTACCAAAAAGTCAAACATTTACCGTTAGTCAACGGTGTGGTCATAAAGTCTACCAACTCATAACAAATCTACCATCAAAGACAAAATATCTACCAAAAATAAATATATCTACCGCGTCGTTAAAATAAGTCTACCAAGATTTAACAAATCTACCATCTTTCAAACAAATACTACAAGAAAATAGCCCGATTCCCGACGGGAATTCCGACCAAACAAATTTCGTCGGAATTTCCCGACCAATTTCCGACAAAATACTGAGGAAAAACGATCCGTCTGAAATTGGTCGGGAATTCCCGACAAAAAAATTTTGGTCGGAAATTGGTCTGGAATTCCGACCAATTTCCGACGAGTTGGAGACCGATGTATGATCGTCGGAAATTGGTCGGAATTCTAGACCAATTTCCGACGAAATAAATCCGTTAATCTGCTCGTTGCATTAGCCGTTTTATAGCCGTTTGCGATTATAAAACCAGTCGGAAATCGGTCGGAAATACGCGGAAAATCCATTATAAATATCTCTCCACCCTCATTCACAACTTACACAAAAAAAACTTAGAAAATGTCTTCTTCAAATCCAAACCCTTATGATTATTTTTGATCGTGGATGGATAAGCCACGACAAGATCGAACGACGAATCAACTGACGGATGAGTATGCACAAGGTGTTGAGGAATTCATGAAATTTGCGACAAACAATAGCATGACGTCGGAATACGGTAAATTGTATTGTCCATGTACTAAATGTCGGAATCATAGATAAGTCTCTATTAAGGAAGAATGGAATCACCTTTATAGGAATGGGTTTATGCCGGGTTACAAGGTTTGGTATACGCACGGAGAAACTGATTCAATGGTGCAAAATTATTGTAGTAGTTTTAATTATTCGGGTAGGATAGAGGAACCAACACCGGAAGTAGATGCAAACGTTCAGATGGTGAATGATGCGTTTCGTGAAAACGTACCATCGTATGTTCATGATGGTATTGGAATAGAGGAACCTAATTTGGAAGCTTAAAAGTTTATTGATATGTTAGATGCAACTAAGCATCCAGTATGATATGATACTGAGCAGCATCAAGAAGAAGCTACTTGAACCGGAGCTCGTAGCTGAGGTGGAACAACTTGTAGCCAAAGGAGAGCAGCTCGTGATCAAAGAAGGCATTGGTGATTCGAAGACACATTTAACCACACCGGTTATGATTCAGGCCCAAAGAAATCACTAGGTGGGTTTGTGAATCATTTGCGTGCTCTTTTTCCCTGTCTTCGTTTTTGTCCCACTGGATTTTACGAAGATAGATTTTTAACGAGGCCAAATGATTCACAATATTATTGACCCATCTTGTGATATTCCGCAAGCCCGCAAGGCCCATTCGTGTGACATGAAGAGACAAAGGCCCATCTTGTTTTATTTTCGTTTTTAGTTAAGGCCCATCTGTTTATGGTTATTTTTATTTTGTTATTTTCATATTTAAACCTTGTTTTGTCTTTGTCGACATTCACCTGGTTTTAGGTCACAAAATATTTATCAAAAAAAACTCTTTCTCTCTCAAAACTTTTGGCCACAAATTTTCTTTCCTCTTGAGACTGAATCGCTGCTTGCAGCATCTTCTTCAGTCTCTCGATCTCCTGTATCTTAAGCACGGTTTGTTGCTCAAGCAATATCTTCACCGTCGCTCTTCTCTCACGAAACCAGAAGTCCCTACGCACACTTCTGTCTCTGCCCGTCAAGCCAGCTTCTTTGTGCCGATTCTAGGGAGGATCATAACACAGTATACGAAGGATGTAGAGAGGGAATATCGCCTTTATCAATTGCAAGCAGGTTGATGACTATAAAGACCGATTTCAACTTGGCGGAGGATTGTGTGGATGCGATAGCTGATTTTGTGAAAAATATTTTACCTGAAGATAATATCTCACCGGCTTCATACTACGAGGTTCAGAAACTTGTAACTGGTCTTGGATTGTCTTATCAGATGATAGATGTGTGCATCGACAATTGTATGATTTACTGGAGAAAAGACGAAAACCGTCTCAAGTGTCGTTTTTGCCAAAAAACCTTGGTATCAGGAAACGGGTGGCAGAGCACCAGTTCCACATAAACGGATGTGGTATTTTCGGTAACAGAGAGGTTGAAGAGGTTATATCAATCCGAGCGCACGGAAAGACCTATGAGATGGCATGCAGATCATAACTCAGATGGAGAGATTGCTCATCCCTCAGATGCAAAAGCGTGGAAACATTTTCAAGAGGTCTATCCTAGTTTTGCGTATGAGCCAAGGAACGTATACCTCAGGTTATCAACAGATGGATTCAACCCTTTTGGGAAACATGGGAGGCAATATTCATTGTGGCCAGTAATCATCACACCTTACCATTTTCCGCCTAGTTTGTGCATGAAACGAGAGTTTTTGTTCCTCTGAAGCATCCTAAGAGATCCCTTGATATTTTCTTGCATCCATTAATTTATGAGTTGAAAATGTTATGGAAAGATGGTGTTCAAGCGTTCGATGTTTCTCTCTAACAGAATTTCACGATGCGTGCGGTACTTATGTGGACCATAAGTGATTTTCCAGCATATGGTATTCTATCTCGATGGTCGACTCATGGAAGGTTGGCGTGCCCTTATTTTCAAGATAACACTAATGCGTTCCAGTTAAAGCACGGTCGAAAGACTTTTTGGTTCGACTGTCATCGACGATTTCTACCGCATGATCATCCATATCGTCGGAGCACGACATTGTTTAAAAAGGGTAAAAAAGTATTTGATGGTCCACCTCCTGAGCCGGATGGGAATAACATCATCACTCAGTTGAGAGATTTTGGTGCTGAGAAGACGGTTTTTTGTGGTGGTAATGGTCATTTTTCCGTAGACGGTTGTGGCGAGTACCACAACTGGAACAAGAGGAGTATTTTTTGGGATTTGCCATATTGGAAGAACCATATGCTGTGCCATAATCTAGATGTCATGCACATTGAAAAAAACTTTTTTGAAAACATCATGAATACTATTCTAAATGTGCAAGGGAACACGAAAGATAATTTGAAGGACAGATTGGACTTGCCAGATATTTGTTCGCGGAAGGACCTCCATGTAATGGCGAACGGAAAATCACTGCCCCCCACTTTCCGTTTGGATGAGCCTTCAAAGGAGGAGTTCTTCGACTGGATTATGCATAGTGTTCAATTCTCAGACGGATACGCATCTAACCTTCGTAATTGCGTTAATATTGGAGAAGGGAAGTTTTCAAGGATGAAGAGTCATGATTGTCACGTTGTCATGCAACGCCTCCTTCCATTTGCCTTAGCCGGTCTTCTTCCTAGAAACGTCCATGGAACTATTGCATGTACATTTACAAAATTATATATAGTTCGATATATATAGTATATATATATTATCTAAATTTTGCTAAATTTTTTTTTATCATTTATGCAGGGATCGGTGCTTTCTTCTGGGATCTATGTACGAGATCACTTACAGCAGACGGTATCCGAAACCTAGAGGAGAAGATACCGGTTCTCCTATGCAACCTCGAGAAAATATTTCCACCAGCATTTTTTGATGTTATGGAACATCTTCCTATTCATCTCCCTATGGAAGCAGCACTTAGTGGGCCAGTTCAATATCGATGGATGTATCCTTTTNGAATGGAAGTTTTCAAGGATGAAGAGTCATGATTGTCATGTTGTCATGAAACGCCTCCTTCCATTTTCCTTTGCCGGTCTTCTTCCTAGAAACGTTCATGGAGCTATTGCAGGTACATTTACAAAATTATATATAGTTCGATATATATATTATCTAAATTTTGCTAAAATTTTTTTATCATTTATGCAGGGATCGGTGCTTTCTTCTGGGATCTATGTACGAGATCACTTACAACGGACGGTATCCGAAACCTTGTGGAGAAGATACCGGTTCTCCTATGCAACCTCGAGAAAATATTTCCACCAGCATTTTTTGATGTTATGGAACATCTTCCTATTCATCTCCCTAGGGAAGCAGCACTTGGTGGGCCAGTTCAATATCGATGGATGTATCCTTTTGAGCGGTATATGTTCCACCTAAAGAAGAAGGTGAAAAATTTTGCAAGAGTCGAGGGTTCTATTGTTGCACAGAGCATTAATGAAGAAGCATCCAACTTTGCGAGCTACTACTTTCCATCTTCGGTGAAGACTAAAAGTATACGACCTGCACGGCATGATGATGGAGGAGAAAAACCGCCGTATCCGGTATATGTCCCAAATCTATTTGCACAAATTGGAAGGCTTAGTGGAAAAGGGAGGCATCGGCGACTAACAGAGGAGGAACAAAGACATTTGCATACATATATTCTGACAAACTGCGACGACGTTTTGGAATATGAGAGGTACGTACCTGATTTTGATGTTTAGTAATTACCAAAAATCTTTGATAGTATTTTTGCATAATCTATTTGTTTTATTCACANAAAACATATAAAATATTCAAAAACAAAATCTTAATCTAAGAAAACTAAGACATAAGCTTTCTTCCTTCTTTTTCAATAAACTCTTTTACCAAACTCTCATAATCGAGGTTTCTAACCATTTCTCTTTCTATAGATATGATAGAAATGTCATTCAATCTTTCTTGTGACATAGTTGATCGCAAATAAGACTTTATCAACTTTTACTTTGAAAAACTTCTTTCAGCAGAAGCAACTGAAACTGGAATCGTCAGCAATATCTGATAAGCAATCCATGAGTTTGGATAACACTCTTCCATTCCTTTCAAATAATTCAACACTTCAACGGGTCTCTTGTAGTCTTTTGGCAATGACTCTTTTAGAATTGTGAGTTCAAAAAACAAATCATCCCCAATAATATCTGAATGATTTCCATGCTTCAAAGAGGCTTCAAGATTGGTACACGATGTCATCAAACTATCATCACTTGGTGACTTCAATTTCTCCAAATCAAATGTCTGTTCATACTTCTGAAATTGCTCAAATCTTGTCTCAAGAGAATAGAGAGCTTGATCCATGACTTGGAGGAAATAAGAAATTCTAAAGCTCTCTTCAGGAGATAAATTCACAGTTTCGTCAATTTTCTCTGATTCCTCGTAAAAAAACATTTTTCTTCTGCTGACACGTTTTCTTTTTTTTTCAGGGAATATGGCTTCAATCTCCATAGATTCTGCTATTTGTTTAACATCTGATTTTGCACTCTCAAATCATGTGTTCTCTATAATTTTAAAAAAAAGTAACAAGTCATTTCAACTGAGAAACAGCCACTTCAATATCCATGTCTTCTGACTGCAAACTCTTACTTACACTATTAACAGCAAATAGAAGTTTGTACCAGATCACCATAGACAACAAGAATTCATAATTTCCAATCCCATGTGTTTCACTTGTCGCAAGACACTCAGCATCACTTTGTGTTTTTGGATCATCAGAAGTTTCTGCTATATAGATTAAAGCATCTCTTATTTTTGGAGCTTGAAATCTTATTGCCTTAACGCATTCAACATGACTCTCCCACCGAGTCTGCGATAAAGATTTAACTGTCAAACCTCCCACCATATCTTCTAATATCTTCCACCGCTTAGTTGAATATGCAAACAGACAATAAATACGCTGGATTATCCCAAAAAACGAAATGGCTTTTTCAGATGTGGTTGCCATATCACAAAGTGCAAGATTAAGGCTGTGACAACCACACGGTGTATAAAATGCACGTGGATTAACATCAAGGAATCTCTTTTGTACTCCTTTATGTTTTCCCTTCATATTTGACCCATTATCATATCCTTGTCCCCTCACATCATCAATTTTCAAATCAATAGCAACCAACACTTTCTGAATCTCACGAAAAAGGCCTTCTCCAGACGTATCATCAACTATCAAGAATGTGAGGAAAAATTCCTCTATCTGAGCTAAAGTTGTTGAAACATCAACACATCGAAGAATAAGAGTCATCTGTTCATGGTGACTAATATCTGGAGTACAATCAACAATGATAGAAAAAAAATTCGCACTTCGAATCTTTTTTATGATCATACCTTTGATCTCATCAGCTATCGTTGCAATCAACTCATTTTGAATTCTATTGCTGAGATAATGATAGCGAGATTCCCCATCTTCAAAATGTCTAACATGTTCTCTCATTACTGGATCCCACTCAGCCATCGAATCAATGAAACTTAAGAAATTTCCATTGCCGTTAACTCTTAACTTTTCGTTTCTCCCACGAAATGCTAAATTTTGTTTAGCAAGAGTTTTTACCAACGAAAAAATTCTAATCATCACATCTTTCCAATGATTCCTCTCTTTGTAGAGTTCTTGTTGCACATACTTATCAATTGTTTGGTTTTTCTGCAGCCTCAATTCAAGTTCCATTCACTGGCTCATGCATTTGATATGTTCACGACTAGTCTCGTGGTGTCTAAGCCTTTCCAAAATGTTTTTCCAATCACTAAATCCCTTAGATGCCATGTGACTAGGATTTTGGTCTCGAGTGAACAATTTACAACAAAAACAGAAGATTTTATCTAATGTTTTTGAATAAACTAACCAACGCCTGTCCTGTTTTTTCCCATTAGTCAAAGATCTTATATAGTATGAATGAGAGAAATGTCGACCACTAACCTTCTGCTTTGGAAAAATAAAATCAATTGGCTGTCTTGCAGCAGGACCTTTTTCAACCATGACAATTCTGAATCCAGGCTCGACTTTTCCCCAATTTCCAGGATCATAAATATCTAAAATTCCAAGTTTCTCTTTAAATTCAGCATTTTCCGAATCTAAATTCATATTCTCTTGAATCTGGATTGTAGGCTTTCGTTTTTTTTGTGCGCTAGAAAAGTAATGGCAGTTTTGTAATTGCGTTTTTGCCAACAAAGGCTATAAAGGTATTTTCGGTATAGGAGGTTAGTCTAGTAATAAAAATAAAAGTATGTCAAACTAATGATAAACATAAATTTCAAGGTTACTTTATTAATCCACCCGAAGAAAAACATAAACCTCTGTGAACATGGAGGCTGTTAACTTTGTGTAAAGCTCCTCTTCACCATTTTCGATTAGTATCTTTGCCAACTTGGTCTATCACACCAAGACCAGACGATCATTAGCATAAGAAAAGAACATAACCAAAACAAAAAAAAAAAAAAATTAGGATCGCTGGTCCAGACACAAACCTGATCATTAGTCAAAAGCCCTTCTAAATTAGGGACGCCAAGAGGCGGTTTGTTACTGAATTCATTATTGAGTGTCTGGACGAGACATACAAAATTGGATTTATTCCATATCCAAGAGCTGAGATAATGATGAGAGATTGCACCAGAAGAATCAACACAGACGTGGCCTTTGATGATGACCTCATAGTCGGGGCAATTCACTTAGACTTTAGGAAAAACACGCGGGTAATGCTCCACGAAACGGATGGTGACAGGAATGGAGTATTTGATTTTGTCTATTGTATACGAGATTAATCATTCTGCCTGAAGCAGATTGACGGAGCCGCCATTGAGCTTCTCGATTTTGATGTAGCATAGGGTAATAAGAGACTAGGTTAACCAGATGTCGCAGGATAAGCAGACATGTAAGAGAAGAACATGCTTTGAAGGTGGAACGTCAATGGAAGCCGAATAGTGGAAGAGGCAGAGGAGGATATCCAACTCGAGGACGAGGAGGATATCAAGGAAGAAGACGTGGCAACTTCAACAAAGAAAGAGTGGAGTGTTACAAATGTCACAATATGGGACATTACAAGTCAGAATGTTCAGATTGGGAAAAGGAGGCCAATTATGCAGAGATGGATGAAGATATATTGCTGATCGTACATGTTGATATGATCAAAGGTGAAGAAGAACATGTATGATTCCTCGATTCAGGCTGCAGTAACCATATGTGCGGGACAAAAGAATGGTTCATTGAATTTGACAGCAGCTTCAGACAAAATGTCAAACTTGGAGATGATCGAAGAATGATGGTGGAAGGAAGAGGAAATATGTGTCTGGAGATCAATGGAATCATTCAGGTAATCACATATGTTTATTTTGTGCATGGACTGAAAAACAACCTGTTCAGTGTGGGACAACTGCAACAGAAAGGGCTGAGAGTGATTATTGAAGATGATGTATGCGAAATCTGGCACAAGCAGCAGAAGAGGATGATAATGCATTCAACGATATCAAAAAACAGAATGTTTATCATTCTGGCCACAATAAGAAAAGCGAGAAAAGCAGAGGAGACAAAGTGCATGCAAGTGACACAAAGGACAGAACAATTGTGGCACATGAGATTTGGACATCTCAATCACAGAGGGTTGAAATCAATGGCAGAGAAAAAGATGGTGATCGGGCTACCAATCATCAGCTTAGATGAAGCTGAAAACATATACGAAATCTGTATAAAGGGGAAGCAGAATCGTGAAAGTATTCCAAAGAAGAGTGAATGGAAATCAACACGGGGACTTCAACTGGTTTACAGTGACATCTGTGGACATATTTCTCCAACCTTAGAAAGTGGAAAAAGGTATATAATCAATTTCATTGATGATTATAGCCGAAAATGTTGGACATTTTCCTGTCAGGAAAATCATAAACCTTTAAGGTCTTCAAAGAATTCAAAGCTGCAGCAGAAAGGGAGTTGGGACAGACGTTAGTTTGTCTGAGAACAGACAGAGGAGGAGAATACAATTCTAAAGAGTTTGAAGACTACTGTAAAGAGAATGGGATAAAGAGACAACTCACGGCTGCATACACGCCGCAACAGAATGGCATAGCAGAAAGAAAAAACAGAAGGGTCATGAATATGACAAGGTGTATGTTGCTGGAAATGTCAGTGCCAAGGAGATTTTGGCCAGAAGCTGTTCAATATTCAGTTCACATACTGAATAGAAGCCCACCAGCTGCCTTAGGAGATATCACACCTGAAGAAAAGTGGAGTCAACACAAGTCGCCGGTGGAGCATCTCAAAGTATTCGGTTGTGTTGCCTTTGCCATGGTGCCATATGAAAGAAGAATCAAGCTTGACGAGAAGAGTGTCAAATGCGTGATGTTTGCTTTGAGTAGAGAATCAAAGGCATATCGCCTTTACAATCCAGAAACAAAGAAGATAATAGTGAGCAAAGATGTCCACTTTGATGAGAGCAAAGGATGAGAATGGGAAAGAGATTTGCAAAGTAAGGAACTGTCATGGGACGAGATTGTGACAGAAACAGTAAGAGAAGAAAATATTGAACCTCAAGAAGATGATGCAGCCGAGGAACCATATGTAGAAGAGAATGCTGACGGAGAAGAAAGCACATAAGAGGAAGTAATGGAGACAAAGAAGTGGAACAAGTCAGTCCCTCTCAAACTCCTATGCGAGAAGGGAGACAGAGACAAGCGCCAGTGTGGATGAAAGACTATGTTGCAGAAAATGCAGGTTTTCTCATCACAAAAGATGGGGAAGACATCATCGCAATGTTTATTGCGACTGAAGATACAGTTTTTTTTTAGGATGCAGAACAGCATGAAGTATGGAGAAAGGCAATGGAGGCTGAAATCACATCAATAGAGGAGAATAATACATGGGAGCTGATGGATCTACCAGTCGGAGCTAAGGTGATTGGAGTAAAATGGGTTTTTAAAACAAAGTTCAACGAGAAAGGCGAGATTGATAAATTCAAGGCAAGACTGGTGGCGAAAGGGTATCATCAAAAATATGGTGTGGACTTTCATGAAGTCTTTGCATCAGTAGCAAGGTGGGACACCATCACATCGATTCTTTCCTTGGCTGCGGAGAAGAGCTGGAACGTGTTTCAACTTGATGTGAAAAATGCATTTTTACTTGGAGAACTAAGTGAAGATGTCTATGTTGAACAACCGAAGGGCTTTGAAGTGAAAGACGAATCCAACAAAGTATACAAGCTTAAAAAGGCACTATATGGTCTGAAACAAGCGCCAAGAGCCTGGTACAGTCGGATTGAAGGATATTTTATGAAGGAGAAATTCGAGAAGTGCTACTGTGAGCACACTTTGTTCGTGAAGAAAGAAGAAGACAACATTTTGATTGTAAGTCTATATGTGGATGATCTGATTTATACTGGTAATTCAGTCTCTATGCTTGAAGGTTTCAAGAATTCAATGATGAAGGAATTCTCGATGACTGATCTTGGAAAGATGAAATATTTCTTGGGAGTTGAAGTCATACAAGATGAGCAAGAGATATTCATCAATCAACAGAAGTATGCTGAAGAGATTATGAAGAAGTATGGAATGGAAAACTGTAACTCAGTGAAGAACCCCATCGTGCCTGGCCACAAACTGTCAAAGGTGGGAGCTGAAGATGCAGTCGATTCTACAATGTTCAAACAGCTTGTTGGGAGTTTGAGATACCTAACCGCTACCAGACCAGACTTGATTTACTCTGTAAATTTGGTTAGTAGGTACATGGAGAATCCAAATGAACAACACATGTTGGCTGCAAAAAGGATTTTGAGATATGTGCAGGGAACTTCAAGGTTCAGTATAAGATACAAGAAAGGAGGAGAACAGAAACTTGTTGGGTTTGTGGACAATGATTATGCAGGAGATGTTGATGATCGAAAAAGCACTTCAGGTTATGTCTTTATGCTTGGAGGAGGAGCTGTTTCTGAGGCATAAAAAAGCAACCTATAGTGACTTTGTCTACAACAGAAGCTGAGTTTGTTTCAGCAGCATATGGAGCGTGTCAGGTGGTATGGTTGAGAAACATATTAGAAGAACTTGGATCAACTCAAGGAGAAGGTACAATTATGTTCTGTGATAACAGTTCTACTATCAAGTTGTCAAAGAATCCGGTGTTACATGGAAAAAGCAAACACATTCATGTGAGATATCACTTTCTGCGTGAATTGGTGAATGATGGAGTTATAATGCTGGATTACTGTGCTACACAAGATCAGTTGTCTGACATCATGACCAAGGCTATAAAGTTCAAAGTGTTTGAGAAGCTCAGAGGAAGAATGGGAGTATGCAGCAAGAAGGAGTAAACTGTAAGGAGACGTTCCAGTTTAGGGAGGAATTGATGAATTGACCTTGTCTTTAAGCGTTATCTTTAGATTTGAATAAGTCTTCTTTAGATTTGAATAAGTCTTCCCGTTTTGTAGGAATTGATAAGAGGTAGCTTTAGCACGTTAGCTTAGAATTGGTTTAGTGGAACTTATTTCGGCCATTCAGTTGTAAGAGCATCCCCATTAAGAGTATCTCAATGGGTATCTCATGTTAAAATATATTAAAAAATAAAGAAAAACAAAATTTAGAAAAAAAAATGGTGAAGATCGATTCTCATATGAGATGTTTTGAGAACCCCATGAGAACCCCTCTCATGAAACACATGTCAATTTCCTAATAGTTCATACATTTTGTGATTAAACAAATATCCAACACTTTAAAATATCAATTAAATAGTTTATATATTGTTATTTTTTAATTTATATTTTTTTTATAAATCATAAAAAAAAATTATCTATCTATCAATTTCTATTAAGTATGAAATTAATTTATATATTAATATTTTTTTAATTGAATTAGTTAAGGTTAATAAATAATATAAATTAGTAATGTTATAGTTAATACAATAATATTATATTTCAGAAAAAAATCTGAGATTTGAAAAATTAAAATTTTGTTTTTTTAACAACAAAAATTAAAAGTTTGTTATTATTTTTCTCTTATATATATATATATATTAAAATCTGAGATTTAAAACTAAAAATCTGATATTAAAAAGTAACGCAATAATTATTATTTTCCTCAAAATTAATTTTATTAAAATTAAAAAATAATAATATTATATTGATGAGATACTTTTGTGGGTATCTCATCAATGGAGACAAAATTTTGTGACGGAATTCTTAACAAAAAAAATTGTTAAAAATATTAGTATTATATTTGTGAGATACCTATCTCACCAATGGGGATGCTGTAATGTCTATTTAAGACCAATTTGCTTCGGTTTAATATATCCAAGTAAAGTATTCAGAATTTCTGGGTTTTCACAACACTTTCTGTTTCGTTTGTAACGATAGCTATATAAATAATATATCTTTTACCGGTAAACAGAAACTTATCATTTCTAACTAAATAACACATTACCTCACAAGCTTCATCTATTTCGCATGACTTGGACTTAATCCAAGTTTTGGGGCCAGAGAGTTGGTGGTACGTTTCTTCTCTTCATGTCGGTTTTTTTTCCAACCCTTTCTCCGCCACATCCTCCGGATCCTTCTCGCTTGCCTCATCAAGATTGCTACTTCCGTTGTTACCGTTAGCATCGTCTCCCTCACTGTCAAATTCTGATGATGATGACGATTCATCTAACTCTACAACCTCCGTTAGTGATGGCACAACTTCGACCATAACTCTACAACCTCCGTTGTCGATATATTGTTTCTCTTCCAGCGAGTAACTTCGGCTTCCACTTGCACCTTTCGCTTCTCACACTGGTTTGTAAACTTACGGCGGATCGTTGTTGTGGGAGCCTAATTTGTAATCTGCGAATTCTGGGGAAAAAAAGTTCCCGTTTTAGTGATTGGCCGAGAAACAACTCATGAGCGGTGAATCGTACTCTTTCATCACAGAGACCAAGGACGATTCTTGATATAACAAGAAGAAACTTTATGGGTTTCTTTTAACATATTAAATTAATAAAATCATTAAGTATAATCAATCTCTATAATATTATTTAAGAAAACATTTTTAAAATGAAATTTGTTTCGTAAATTATTACATATTATGTCATTACAAATAAAAAAAAATTAAAATAGAAAATGATATAATTATCTTTTAAAATTTGATAAGAATATGAAAAATATTTATCTATTATTAAAAAGTTTATTTAGTATTTAGTTTCTTAATTATTTTTAATATTATATATTTTTAAATAATAATTAATCCATATATATTCAAAGAAAAAATCTATTCAAAATCTTGCTATATTTTTCACTATAATTTTTTATATTTTATTTGAATATATATCAAAATAAAAGTTAAACAAAATTTTACTAATTTTATAAAAAGTTAAACACAAGAAAATTGATTTTTTTAATTAAGAGTTTGTGAACTAACCACAAAACTAGAGTCATTAAATGGTGCATATTAGAGTTATGTTTTCAAGATTATAGGTTTTGCGGGTTAGCCATAATAATATTTTAATCACACTGCAAAACGGGTTCAATAAACAAAATTATTTTGTTTGACAACTCTATCTATAATCATGAATTAGACATATTATAAAATTCAAATAAAAATATTTTTTCTTAAATTTCAAAACAATTTCTTTTAAAAATTACTCCACGCTATAATTTATTTGTACGACAATATAGAAGCCAATACTCTTAATTCTCTGACACAATATCTCCCAAATCTTTATCTCCCAAATCGTCGACTATAGGGGTATTCTCGGGTTATCATATTTGACGCAATGCTTCAAATAGTGTTTTGTTAGTTTGGAAATACGACATAAGTCTTTGCTATCTACCGCAAATTCTCATAATTTTTTCTCCGATCCGTAACATTTTTTTTATGTGAGTATATCTAAGAAAATTACCAAAATAATATCATTCTAATTTTTGGGTATTGGCACAACAAATTACAAATATTACATTCATTTATTCAAGTTTAAACATATATAAAAGAACCTTCATATATCTCAACGGGATGTATAATAATCATTATCATGATCATACACATGAACATCATAATCTTCACCACATAATTTATCCAAAATACTTCTAGCAGAGGACGAGTCCGACCCCATGAACCGGTCTAGCTTATCCTCAGCCCACCACGCCTTTGCTTGTAGCTTACGACGACCCTTAGTTTTGTCGGCCAACTTGGTAGCGGACGACACGTGGCAATTACTGCACTTGGACCTTTCACATTTTCCGGTAAACTTCGAGTGGTTAGTCGGTTTTGGTGGCACTTTGGCAAATACTCCAAAAGCTGGTAGTGTATCGAACCGGTTCACAAATTGGTTCGTGGGTCGCGAATTAAATTCCGACGGAAGAATCATCCACGTCCGAACAACACCATGTTGACGACCTTCCCTCTTCATTTTTGCTTATTTTGAGTTGAGACTTGATGCATTGTAGAATTACAAATGTGTTCATATATAGAGACATATACTTGAGGAGCATATCAAATGTGTTTGGGGCACAAAAAATGTGAATAATCAAACATGATTGTGCACCAAGAAATTTTCATTAATTCAATATAAAAGATTTCAAAGTTTTGGTTTTTGTTTTGGTCGGCATCTAGAGAATTAAAAAAAAATTCAATATTGTAAACATTTTCGTTGTTCTTCCTGATTTTATCCGTATTCGAAAACGCGGCCACATCGGTAGTCAATCACCGCGATTTTGATGTATTCGACCAAAAAATCATAACTATCAAGATAATTTAATTTTTATGGGATCTCAAAGTTTGAATTATGAGATGTTGGGTTGTAAATTTATCATAATTGAGTAAAAGCCACATGAAAAACAAGCAAAATCGACAATAATTGTGGAAACAAAAAAATCAGAACGGTGCAAAATTAGGGTTAGATGTTGCAGGCAAAAAGAAGAAAACAGGGGTATTTTTATAATTATGAGATTCATTAAAAAACAAACAAAAAAAACAAAATGGGACATTTTAAGATTTGTGTAACCACTAGACCAAAATAAATTCTTGTTCCTATTGCACTTATTTAATATATATACTTATTTATAGATAAAATTACGAAAAACTAATCTATGATTAATCTTCGATTAATTTATTAGGCGCTAGGTCCTCGTCAACCGCCTGATTAGTGCCTAACGATATTTTGAACATTGAATTTTTATGAATTTTTATGCATGTTAAAAATAAAGTTAATGAAATAGAATTAATTTTCAAAATAGTCATTATTATCGAGTGAAATGAATATAAAAATTTGAAGACATTAAAAATTTAAAGATAAATAAAAATGCTAATGAATATGAAAAATGACATTGTGCTTCGTCAAGAAGGTCTTTTAGTTTGCAGATTTATTCCACCAATCAAGATTATCCACGTGGATACATTAACCAATAAAAACCTTCCATCTTCGACAACCAGCGAGATATCAAAATTAAGAGCCTCGTGGACCTTCTTCTCGAAATAGAGGCTTTCTGGTAAACGTCAATACCCTTTTTTATCTTTAGTTTTCTCTTCTCTTTCCGAATCTGAACTCACCTGGAAAGAGAGAGAGAGAGACCTGCAACGTGAGATCGACGACAATGGCGATCAGTAATAAACTCTTATCTCTTCTATTCCTCGTAGCAGCCGTATCATCAATCGTAGCAGCTTCGTTTTCGGATCCAGATTCCGATTCAGATCTTATCAACGAGCTTGTTTCTCTCAGATCAGCCGCCGAATCAGGCGTAATCCGTCTCGACGACCATGGAATATCCAAATTCCTCACCTCCGCTTCAACTCCACGGCCTTACACCTTACTCGTCTTCTTCGACGCCACTCAGCTACACAGCAAAAGCGAGCTTCGTCTCCAGGAGCTCCGTCGCGAGTTCGGCATCGTCTCCGCTTCCTTCCTCGCTAACAACAACGGATCCGATGTAACTAAGCTTTTCTTCTGCGAGATCGAGTTTTCGCGGTCCCAATCTTCGTTCCAGCTCTTCGGCGTTAATGCTCTCCCTCACATCCGTCTCGTTAGCCCTTTGACGTCGAACCTCGGTGACGAAACCGGTCAAATGGACCAATCGGATTACTCTCGTTTAGCGGAATCCATGGCGGAGTTCGTCGAGCAGCGAACAAAGCTCACCGTCGGTCCAATTCAACGGCCGCCGCTTCTTTCCAAGGCGCAGATCAGTGTCATCGTAGCGTTGATCGTTGTCTCTTCCCCGTTCATCATCAAACGGATTCTAAAAGGAGAAACTCTTCTCCATGACCGTAGGCTTTGGTTGTCAGGTGCTATTTTCATCTACTTCTTTAGCGTCGCTGGAACGATGCACAACATCATCAGGAAAATGCCAATGTTTCTCCAGGATCGTAACGATCCGAACAAGCTCGTTTTCTTCTATCAAGGATCTGGAATGCAGCTTGGAGCTGAGGGATTCGCAGTGGGATTCTTGTATACTGTGGTGGGATTGCTTTTGGCCTTTGTCACCAATGTGCTTGTCAAAGTAAGGAACCTCAATGCACAAAGATTGGTAATGCTTTTTGCTCTGTTCGTATCGTTCTGGGCTGTGAAGAAAGTGGTTTACTTGGATAATTGGAAGACTGGATATGGGATTCATCCGTATTGGCCATCAAGTTGGCGTTGATTTCACTCTTTGAGGAATGTCTTTCACAAAGGTAATGAATTTAGTTTTCGAAAACATTTCTGGAAATTGAGTAATGATATTTTGGACATTTTGTGTTTCGATTCGAATACTTGGAATCGGTGTAGTACAATATTCAGATGGTTTGAAACTCATTACTGCTATACTAGTTCCTTGTTAGTTATTCATCTGATTGAGAAACATATAACCAAGAATATGAATCTCTAGTCGATGAAATCTTAGCATACAACGTTGTTTAGTGTTCTGTGTGCTCTCTTTCTAGGAACCATACTCAGAAATTCAGATGCGTTAAGCTCTCCCGTTACTTTCAGGGTAGGTCTATTTCCACATTGTCAATTGCTAGGAAGAGAGATATCGAGTGTTGAGATCATTATAAGAGAGTTATTAGTACAGCCAGATTGTTTGTTTGCATTTACGATTGCATTTGCGTTTCCATGTTATAATATTCTACTTGTCATAACATTGAAACGCAAACGTAAATGCAAAGAAACAATCGGGCCTTACATTACCACTTTGAGTTTCTATGTGCCTTTAGTCTTGCTTACTGCATCTATGCAGAAAAAGGAGTTTGCGATAGACGATAGCGTAGCATTATGGGACCTTTTGCTTTGTTGTTAATCTTCCTCTTCTCCTTTAGGTTTTCATTTCTCTGAAAGTTTATTATTACCATCTCTGCATCTCATGTCGCTATCAGTTTGAGAATCAGTCTGTGTCAGGATCGGTTTGCGAGTATGAGTTCATTCGTACAATCTAATATGATAGAGATAGAGTTTCAGTTTATACCTTAGTTAGCTTTTAGCCTCTTGACATGACAGGCTTGTGCGTGTGGGCACCATGGTCTTCTTGGGAAAATCGAGATAAGGCTTTGCATTGATTACATATATTTGTGAGATAATTTAAGCCTGAAAAATGCGAATCACGCCTCTCAAATGCATCACACAAGTGAAATGATTGTGACTTTGATTGTTTGTTTGTGTTTTGTGTTGTTATTTTTTCGAATGAATCTACAACCTTTAGGAGTTTTAACAAAATTTAGTTGTTGATTGTAAATGTAGATGTCAAACGCAAACAAAAGGTTTTCTTTTGGTTTGTAGTTTGCAATGTACAAAATGATTTTTTTTTTGAAAACTGAAAATGTTTCATATAAAAATAGTGATTTTGTTTTTGAACTTTTATCTATGTAAACGCAAACGTTTAAAACAATTGAGATCTTAGGTATCCTTTTTCTTCTTTGGATTTGGTTGTATACTCTTGACTTAGCTCATTCGATCCATTTCAAGCATGCATAAAAAAAATGATTTAGAAAAAATAAAAATAAATGAGTTATAACTTATAACTTGCAAACTCCGTCCACTCCCTTTGGGGATTCGTCAATTTGGGCCTTTAATTGTGAACTTCCTTGCTCGACAAATCCATAAGCTTGTTTTTTTTTTTTTTTTTTTTTTTCATAAGCACTTTTTATGTCATAATGTAAATTGTAATGCATGATGCTTGACTATTTAAAAAAAAAAATTGAAATTCGGGGAATGAGCACAAAACAAGGAGGGAAGTTCAGTATCGACAGGAGAGTGAGTGGGCAAGGAGAGTCGTCGGCAAGATAATCGCCGATGAAAGGGTTCGTGATGGGATCGAGTGTCGAAGGAGAGCGTCGAAGGAGAAGAGAAAGTGAGCAAGCCGATGGAGGCGGACGCAGCTATCTGCGTTGCTCTAAGCGTCGACGCATGTCAGTTCTTCTCTTATCATGAGACGGTAAAATAAAGGGGATAGATCATAATCTAGGGATTCACTGCGAATCCTAAGAAAATGCAAATATAAGTTTATAAGGTGGCTACGAAGGAAGAAGAGTCACCTCGAAGAACAAAGATTCAATATTGGTGGATCGAAGATGATGACAGATTTTAAAGGAAGAAGATAGATTTTGATATTTTGATTGATTATCAGATTTGGCCAATGAGCCTTACATATAGCGTGACTAAAGTTTTATGAACCGGAATTACAAAGATAACTAAACCAAACGATGTAAAGTAAACCAAGGCATAAACCGAAGTGTAGAGATAGATACTTAGGGTGTGATATACTCATTTATCCTGTCACAATACTCTCGTCTTCAAAACATCCTTGTCCTCAAGGATGAAATGCCTCCTATTTAGTGATGAAGTCTTGTAAAATTTTGGTCTGGCGGATGCTCTTTCCAATGAACAGAAACTTTGGTGAAAGCGTTGTTGTGGCAGTTAATTCTCTTCTTGTCAAAGATAGATTGAAGTAAGGATTGTGGCAGAACCGGGACAATGAACCTTCTCTCCTCTTTGCGTTTCTGTCAATAACATCATATGAACTTTTTCTGAAATCTGGAGGTAGTGGCAATGATCCATAGAACAACCAAAGGGATGTGTTGTGGAAACTCGCAGCTCTTAATTTCATGACATGTTGATCTCCATTTATGTGAAGCGACTCTTTTAGAAACATGGGATCTCTGTCACTAAAAATGTCATGCGGCGTGCCCTGAAATTTATAAACAATATCCATGTACCGTTGTGCAACATCAATATCAGTAGTCAACTTGTTCAGCCCTTCAAAAATCTGCTTTATTGTCTATGATTCCTTATCAAACTCAGCTGGACATAGTACTTTGAGAATGATCCACATAAATAACCATGAGCTCTTCTCGTTCCTCTTATTGGATGGCTTTCCAGCCAAGAGCAGCTTGTGTCTAATGGTGCCACAATCAGTGCCTTCAAAATGAGGAACCTCCCACATGACAATAGTCTTGTTGATACCATCTTCAGTGTCCATTAGTCTTTTATTTCCTTGTAATTCATATCTCATCATTCCATTTCCATAACTTTTAACCGGAAAAGAGAACTCGCTTGTGCCTCCACTTAATCTCATCTTCAATATCGTACAGTCTGTCGTCATGGACTTGTGCTCGTAAATCACTATAGAGATGATAATTTCAGCAACAATGTCGTTGAAGGTGTGTTTGTGCGTATGCACCCTCCTTACTGTGCATGCATCACAAACAATCCATATTTGCCTAACATCATTGCAATTTGGCTCTTTTTGTACCTCAATAGATTGTAAATGGGTACCAACAAGTGTGCTTTCACTTTGGTCTTGGGTTATGGCAGCATATAAAACTCTGCAGTTGAAGCTTCTCTGTAGTTTCTCATATATGCTCTTCCTCCAGAAACGAATCGCTTCACTAAGCCATGTGTTGAGCTTGTACTTAAACCACCAATTCTTGCAAAGCTTTCTCTTCCTTGAAGAACATTTATGCTTCTTCTTTAACATGAATATGTCCTTCACGTGAAACTGCACGTTAACAAAGATAAGCTGCGTAGTTCCTCGCAAATCCCCCATCTTTCGTACCATGTAAAGTAAACCAAGGCATAAACCAAAGTGTAGAGGTTGATACTTAGGGTGATATACTCATTTATCTTGTCGCATATCACGACGACCACTGCTCACTTTCATGAAAAAAAAAATAGTTAAGCTGAAGACACGTCCATTTTGACTCAACAAAGGCCGATCCATAATAACTCTCATGATTACTTTCGCTTTTTTTTTTTATTGATTTTTGGGATCAATTTTGTTTGGGATAAATAGTATCATTCCTACGTGGACGAATTACGTGTTGCCACATGTCGTTTATGACTTTTTTGCAGGGCTTTGTTTGGGCCCAAACACCCCAGACTTTTGCACCGGACCTTGGAACCTACAAAACCAAGAGACCCGGCAAAGGCCACCTGCCTCCGGGCTTTCTGTATTTGACAGTGCAGGCCACGCTATCAGACACGAGGATACTGGGGGCTGATTGGTCATGAGGAGTGAGCGGTTATCCTTTCCTTACCTCGTTCGAAGATCAGTAACCTGGAGAGGTCGGGGTCGGGAAAAGGTAATCCACACAGGTACGGGGAGCAAGGCGCACACTGGACATGGCAGCCCCGACAGCCTGATCCCTGATATCAAGGGACTCGGGCCACGTACACAATCTGTTTGGGCGGGAATAGTTGATTCAATACTTATGTTTTTCCTCCAATCGGCAATTAGAATATATTCAAACTTACACCCATGCTTCTGGCAACCTACGAATCATGCAATTAATGCCTTATGTTCACATATGATAGGTGAAAGTAAAAATACTATGAGCATAGGAAAGATCAACGGTATGAGAGATGCCCATACCGCGCCTAATCCGCTGCTTTCAAGGTCGTACACTGAGAGAGATGGTGACGCATCAAGGCTTGGTTGAGTAGTAGGCGCATACAATCAAAGAAAGTATGTGAGAAGTCAGACACACTCTGGGTACAAAACCCATTCAACGGATCCGATATCCGACCCAACAACCCGACAGTCCAAGATTCGACCTGGTATACTAACGCGGGTCAGGTAAAAGTCCATAAATACTCTCCCTTTCCTCCAACGGGAAAGGGGTTCACACTTTTTTCTCATACTTTTATATAGATTGCTGTGAGATATGTGTGCTTAATACTTCTAAACACTTAACTTTCCTTTTTTCCAAGACCTTCAGTCTCCTTTCCGACCATTCTCCGGTCATCTTCACGGTTTCTCCTAAACCGTGGAGTTCTTTCACTCAAACTCTTGTTTTCTTCTCTTTCACCGCAAAAAGCCCACCATTTAAAGCTCGTTGCAGATTCATCCTTTCCTAAGGACCTAACCGGCATCTTCCTTCACCCCGTTTTCCGATCATTCTTTCCGTTCTCCGGTTAACCACTTTGTGGTCTTTCTTTGTATGTTTTCTGACTTAGACGTCGGAGAGCCATCGGAAAACACCGTATCGATGCAGGTTCCGGGTCTGATGCAAGCGAAACCACCGTATCGGAAACATCAATATCGGAGTTTTCGTTGACATCGTCGATAGAGAGAAGGAGATCCGAGCTCCCCTTGTCATTTTGCACCGTCTCTGGTTCAATTAACCAGTCGTCATTGTTAACCTGAGACGAAGAGGTGAATCGTGACTTAACCAGAGGCGTCGAATCCGACTTTGACGAGAAAGGGAACTCATTCTCGTGAAACACAACATCTCGGGAAATACTAAACTTTTCAGTATCTAAATCGACCACCTTCCATCCCTTTTGACCAAAAGGGTACCCAACGAAGACACAACGTCTACTTCTTGGACCAAATTTGTCCTTGTCCCAAGCATGAAGATGTGTGTAACACAGACTTCCGAATTCACGCAACTGATCATATTGTGGCTTTTCACCATAAATGACTTCATATGGGGACCGACCGTGAAGAACATCAGTCGGAGTACGATTGATGAAATGAGCTGCAGTCATCACAGCTTCTCCCCAAAAATTAATAGGTAAGCCTCCTTGAAACAACAAAGCACGCAATACTTTGAAGATGTGTCTGTGTTTTCTTTCGACACGGCCGTTCTGCTGTGGAGTAGCAACACAAGAGGTTTGATGAATAATGCCATTTTCACGAAAGAAATGCGAAAGGCACAAAAACTTTGTTACCATTATCGCTTCGAAGTACTTTTATGTCTTTACCGAATTTTTTTGTTGCCATTGCATAGAAATTTTGCAGAACATATCGAACTTCGGACTTCTCAAGAAGTAGGTAAGTCCATACAGTGCGTGAATAGTCGTCAATGATTGTTAAGAAATAAACTGCTCCACACGAAGCATGGGTTCGGTATGGACCCCAAACATCACAATGAATCAAATCAAAACACTCTTTTGATTTATTCAAACTTCCGAAGAAAACTTCTCTAGTCTGCTTTGCCCTAAAACAAGTGTCACACAGACTAGGGACAGCAGGTTAATTTGAAGAGGAAAACATAGGTAAAGACGATAAGACTGAAAACGATGGATGTCCAAGCCTCTGGTGCCAACAGTACTGATCAGCCGAGCTAACAACTGAACTAGACACACGATGAACCCTTGCAGCCATAACATCCTTAAAATAGTAAACCCCATCTCGCTCTTCACCGGCTCCAATCAGGGTCCTCGTGAAACGATCCTGTAAAACACACAACGTATCACTTAGAACTGCAAAACAATTGGTGTGACATAATAGCTTCGAAACCGAGATTAATGAGCAATTTAGATTAGGCACAAACAACACGTTCTCAAGAGTAATCTGATCGGATAACGGAAGACACCCATATGAGTAGCAATTGTTCTATTTCCATCCGCAAAACCAATATGACAGGGAGGTATACTCGATGTATTTCGGAGTAAAGAGAAATCTCCCGTCATATGGTGAGAAGCTCTTGTGTCTAGGATCAAATCACCATGACGAGGCTTACCATTAAGACGATCATATGAAGGATTCGATTTCTCACTGATCATCTGGGACAGAGCACGCCACTGTTCCTGAGTAAACTCTGGAAACGATGATAAAATGGATGTGGTTGCGTGAGTGTTCGTTGCTTGTACCTCATAATTTTTGATGCGATCTGAAGTATAAGAACCACGTCCTCCTTGACCACCTCCTTGACTAGCGCCTCTGTTTCCTCTACCCCCACCTCTATTTTGTGATCTCTCCTCCCACCATGACGGGAAACCCACCAACTGCCAACAATTCTCTTTAGTATGACCACTCCTGCCACAATGAGCACATTGAGAGCCACGCTGATCTTGCACTTTGGAACCAGAAGACGAATGTAAGACCGTCTGTTGAAAAGACAAGTCTTGTTTGGCAACGAAACCTACTGCGTTCTGTTGCGATTCACGTTCCTTAGCGGAGTTCAAACGTTGCTCCTCACGAACCACCTTTGCATAAATCTCACCAATGTCTGTAGATGCATCTGATGCGATGATAGCTTGACACATACCACCGAATCGAGCTTCATCTAACCCCATCACGAACTGATGCATCTTTTCTTCTTCACGTTCCTTCTCATACTCAAGAGCAGCACTACACGTACAAGTAGAAGTGGCTTGTACATGTCGAGTTCCTCCCAAATATTTGACAACCGTGCGTAGTAATCGATCACCTCGTCACCATTCTGTCGACACACTGCTAACTTCTCTTTCAAGTGGTGTACACGCACCTTGTTTCCCACAGAGAAACGCTTTTTAAGGTTTTCCCATAACTTGTGAGAATCTGTGATAAACGTCACCGTTGATCGGACTCGCGGCTCAATTGATGTGCGAATCCACCCAACAATCATGGAGTTTACCGAAAGCCAAAGCTCGAGATTAGGATCGTGTGCTAGTGGCTTCGGTATGGTTCCTTCAACGAAACCTAGTTTCTGTTTCGCACGAAGAGCATTGGTCATCTCTCCCGACCACTCATTATAGTTTTCTCCAGTTAACATCACCGATGTAATTAGAGCACCAGGGTTGTCCGAGCCATACAAGGAGTAGGGCGTGACAGCTTCAGTGTTACGATTTTCCGTAGTTCCACTCTTGGTAGCGGAAAACTCATCACCATCAACCATGACTTAAATTTGGTAGCGAA
Source organism: Eutrema heterophyllum (assembly GCA_002933915.1). Classification (NCBI taxonomy): domain Eukaryota; kingdom Viridiplantae; phylum Streptophyta; class Magnoliopsida; order Brassicales; family Brassicaceae; genus Eutrema; species Eutrema heterophyllum. Next base: position 558,232 of record PKMM01018733.1, read on the forward strand.
CTTCGAACACAAACAGGGGAGCTATGTCGAAATTCGAGATAGCAAAAGAAGAGAGCGGTGTTTAGGTCTCAGAACGATTTGCTCTGATACCATGTAAAGATAAGTAAGACTTGTGAATATTGTGTTATTGATATCAACAGCGTACACAACGTATATATACAAGACACAAACCCGAGAAACACTTGACGGCCAAGCTATACAAACCGTCATAATAAGGCCCAATACTAATGTCTAGCCCAACTCCCTAATATTGTTAGAACTGCGAATCCATGATGCTTTTGCACCTGCACCCGCTGCATTTGCTGCACCTACACCTGCTGCATTTGCTTGAGCACAACTCCCTAATAGTACCTATAACCAAGAACTAGTCTGAAAACCAAATATTTCAATATAAATTTGCACACATGTGAAAAAGTGAATACAACAAAGGGTGATAAGCTCACGGTCATACCCTATAAACACTTTTGAAATATTTATAACTTTGTATATATATATATACATACTGAACCTCCTTTTTATAACTTTCCCATTAAATTTGTTTTTGTGGAGGTCAGTATTTCGATAATCTAGTAGCCTAGTATAAACAATATAATTTGATTTGATTAAGTAAAAAATGACAAATTCTCTTGGCGGTCCACTTCTCACCGTTCATTGCAAATCCAAAGATGACGATTTGGGGGCTCACGCGGTGCCTTCCAATACAAATTACCACTTTAAATTTGAACCAAATATTTGGAAATCAACATTGTTCTTTTGCAGTTTTGGATGGAACAATCAGGTCAAACGGTTTGATATATTTGATGCTTCGAGAGATCAAGATGTATGTTCTCAATGTAACTGGATTATAAAAGCTGATGGTTCATGTAGGCTTAATAAGAAAATGAAATGTTTTCCATGGAAGTAATTTGATATGATCGTTATGATGATATATAGATGATCAAATGGAATTTATAATAAAGTCTTGTATGATAACATTTTACTCTCTTTTTACTCTGATGATATTTTGGTTTCTTTCATTGCTTCCATGGAACAATGGGGTTTGGAGTATTAGCACTTGCATACGATAAAGGGTCAATTTTGACGCTGTTTTTCATGGCGAAACCATGCGAGTTTATCAATGACACATACAAATAATATAGGGAAAATTCCATAAAAATACCCTAATTTTATTCTGATAAACTTTTTAATACCCGAATTATTTTTGTACCCAGTAAAATACTTAAACTATTTTTTTTGCCCATTTTAAATCTCCAATTGTGAACCGTGTGCTCATTTTACAACCCCTCTATAACGGAGATATACGGACCTATACACGGTTTGAAACAGTGTTTATATTTAATAATAAAATATTAATAAATAAATTAAAATTACATTAAATTTAAAAAAAAAAAAAAAAA
>PKMM01018733.1:560347-591951 GCA_002933915.1 Eutrema heterophyllum
TGTAATTTTTAATTTATTTATTAATATTTTATTATTAAATATAAACACTGTTTCAAACCGTGTATAGGTCCGTATATCTCCGTTATAGAGGGGTTGTAAAATGAGCACACAGTTCACAGTTGGAATTTAAAATGGGTAAAAAAATAGTTTGAATATTTTACTGGGTACAAAAATAGTTCGGGTATTAAAAAGTTTATCGGAATAAAATTGTGGTATATTTATGAAATTTTCCCAATAATATATCCTCCACAGCGCTGACTATGCCGGGATTCGTATAAGTCTTCACTGATGGTAATTATTAACTTAATGCGTTAATTTTCTCAACCGATGCTTACACTCGTCTTAATCATAGGATTACAATACTTTTGTATTGATATTTTAATTGTTACATGAGATATTGTGAATCGTGCAACAAGGTTTTTGTTGCATAACTTTTAACATCAATTATAACTAGATGATTTTACGGTTTAAATATTTTGACACTTCGACCAAAAAATAATATTTTGACACTTGTTGAAAGTTTTATAAATATATGTTTAAAATATTGAGAAAGCTTAAGACAATAATATATATCAGAATATTTAGCACGTGAAAAAAGTAATTTACCAAACTCTTAAAATCAAAACAAGGAAATTTTGTATTTCTCTGTCGCTATTTTATTTGAGATTTTACCGAACTGAACCAGCGGTTTTGGTTCTCGTTTTAGCCGCTGACTTAACCGGTTTAATACAACTATGAATCTTGATAAGGAAGTAACTCTAAAGCTTATACGGAAACTAGCATTTACTTAAACGGAAACAGGACAAACCAAATGGCAAATTACCTATTTATATATCTTGGTTATGGTGAAGAAACCTACGGGGTTTTCGTCCCTACTTCTGCCACTCCTAGACATTGAAGCTAATAGCCTCTGCTGGTACAGTGTACCTTTCTACAATCAGAAACAAGGAACGCAGGTCATTTCACCATTTAGTGAAAGAAGAAAAATAAAGCAATTAACTCTGATGTCTATGTATCATTTTTCAAAAATATTGTGAAAGAAAAAGAGAAATTTTCTTTTATACATCGGGTATTTAGCTTTGCCCAAGCTTTACACAATGGATTCTTCTTATCCAAGTCTTCTTATTATTTAAAGAAAGAAACTCTTACGTTTTGTTTCAAAGTGCAAACACACAGAGAGCAAAAACCTCAAAAAAAAAACTAAAGTGAAAACAATGAGGTTTGGTGGAATATCCACATGGGTTTATACCGTGACTGAATATGAGAAAAGTTCAGTAAAACACAATGCCCTCATAACGAGTATGCTAACCGTTTTGATGCTGTTCTTCATGGTCAAACCCGGCGACTACATCGACAGCGGCAACAAGAAGGAACAAAATTTCCTCCACGCCGCCGGTTATGCCGGAATGGTGTATGCTGCCCTACAATCAACGGACGGATACATTCGTCCTAAGTATTCACATGTTACTATATTTGATGAATTTGGTATCATGGCTGGATATGTGTGTTTGTGGTGTCTAATGGACATACTTTTTGGAGAAGTTGCCGTGTTTCTTCTTTTCGTGAGTTTTTGTTTCATGTTTTCTGTTTTTATGGCCTTTGGTAATCGTTACCGCAACAATAATGATTTTCAACTCCGAGACAAACAAACACGGGACTTCATTGCAGCCTTATCAACCGACGACTCTCCCGCCGCCGTGAACGCTCTCACCACCGTTGCTCTCTTTGTTCTGCTCACTAATCCTGAAGATCCTACTACCAAGGCCATTGTTGAAGCCGCCAGGACTAAAATCAACACTCCTCCACCTCCTGCCGACGACACTCATTGTTGCGGTATATGTGGCTAGTTGAAATGCTATCACAAGGTCCTCTTGTCTCATTTTTCTGTTTATGTTGCAATTCTGTTTATTTGTTTTCGTGTATGATGTTGCTTCGTTGCGTTGTTGTTTCAAATTCAGTTTTTGTTTTTTCTTCTGTATTTTGTATTTTCAACCAAAATCAGATGTAATAAGGTTTTGTTATTCTATGACAAAAGGACAGATTTTATTTTAACGCTCTTTTTCTTATATTTAGATTATTATTTTTCATTAAAAAAAAAAAAAGTCAAGATCGCTCCACAAAGCAAATCTTCTAGTCTCTGTTCCTTTTTCCCATCTGGGTTTTCCTTGTTCATCAGCCAGACCACTCTCTCGCTCGTGTGAAAGAAAATTGAGGAAGAAACAGAGTAATTTCAGAATTTGTCTGTGTATTTGACCAAGTAAGCTCTACTTCGAGCTTGTACAGTCCCAATCACCTACTCTCTGCATCTTGTGTCACCTGTTTTTCATCTTTTGTTCCAAGTTCCAACATCTTTCTTTTGCCTGAGACAAAACGACACAGTTCCGTTTAAGGAAGCTATCACGTGGCGCCAGCATGCTTCTCTTAACGACTTGGGCCAGATGGGCTTCTTGCGTTTGGGCCTTGGGTCTGCTACTTCCAATCAAACAATCTTTTGCGGAAATGGAGAGGTTTGGATATGAAAAGAAAAAAAAATGTGGACTTGTTTTGAGCAATTTCTTTAGTCGGGAACCCGAAATTCGAGAGTGTTTGGCTGATGAATGTGTTTATTTACTTATCATTGAGTTAGTCTTATTCTTGTGCTTTTATCCGTTTGCTATCTCTGCAGGCTTCTCTTTGGAACAATTGCTCAATTGCCACAAATCCAAAAAAATTGATCACATATGGCATTCTTCTAATCCGAAATTTTCAGAAATTTGAAATTTCGGGTTTCGAGAAATTTCCCGAAACCCAAATTTGAAAACTTCACCGAAATTCGGGAAATTTCAAATTTCACAAAATTTCTCGAAACTCGAAACATGAATTTCCTGAAACCCGAAATTTCAAATTTCTCGAATTTCGGTTACGTTTTCAAATTCGGGTTTCGGAAAATTCGGGTTTCGGGAAATTTGAAATTTCCTGAAACCCGAATTTGAAAACGTAACCAAAATTCAGGAAATTTGAAATTTCCCAAAATTTCTTGAAACTCGAAACAGGAATTTCAAATTTCAAATTTCCTAATCATACATATTCTTCATATTTCAAATTTCCCGAAATCCGAATTTCTTGAAACGAATCTGAACCGTTTAACCGAACGCCCATCCTTACTCTATAAAATAAATTTTGTTAGACTTACCTTTGAAAGTGTCAATGGCTCGATGGCAAATGATACGGGATATTTTCGTGTTCAATTTCCCAAGTGTACTCATGTCATTGTAGTACTTGAGATGTCAATCCATAAGGGGTTAAGATTGAAACACTAAGAATGCAAGAAACTTCTTAAGCTAGAGCAAATATTTTTGGTTTTTTATATTTATGAGAAATGAAACAAATGCAAGAAACAAAACAAAACACAAGACTAAAATGTTGGATCATGAACTAAGCTATCAATGAGATGGGTAACAATCAAACAATGAATCATTTGGAAGCATTAATCACTATCTTAGAACATGAAACTCACAAATATGACTAATCCATTTCCATGGCACTAATCACTTTGTTAATTATCTAATCAAGAACAAATTTCCATTTGTGATTAAATAATGAACAAGCATTAAGAAACAATTCCAATTAGTTCACTAAACACCCTAAACATCAACTTCCGTTGGCTAGGATATGCATAGCTCACAAAAGGTTCGGGTCAAGCAATTCATTTAACTCCTCCCGGGTGTGAAATGCCTAAGATCTAGAAACGAATGAACAATCATAATCTAGTACTAACACCGCTTACTCGAATCTATCCCTAATGCATGGGATGAGACCAAAAATCTAAATAATCTAAGGTGTAGTACTAGATTTCGGTTTATCTTGTCAAATCTAGCATTAAGAACCAACCTAAGTGAAAGACTCATCCAAGATCATCTTAAATCATCATCATATAACCATCAATCAACCATTGACTAAAGATGCCTAAACATTCAATGCACATTCATTCTTATAACATGGATCACACAAGTAGATTAGTTCACTCTCATGGTACTAATCCATTTACAAATCATCTAGTTATCAAGAACTTCCGTTCGCAACTTGATGATCCATAATCATTAAGCATTAGTCCATACAAGTCAACAATTCACCTTAATCATCAATTTCCATTGGCTAAAAATTATTGTATGCTTAGAAGTTTTCTAAACATTTCATCGAACATCTTCCGGACGAGAAATGTCTTAAGTTCTAGAAATGAGTTTTCATTTAATTTTTTTGTGATCCGTATTTTTATCCGTTCGAATAAATTGTCATGGCCCAAAAATGTTGGATAATTCGGATAGATACATGTATGGTCGGTCGATCGAATCCAAAATACGCATGCCTAATGTCGAAACATTGTATAGTTTCTGTTTAGTTAATGAGAAAACCCTTAAGACCTTAATAAAATATTCTTCATACAATAAAGGATCCATCTACTAAAAATTCTTTCGTGAAGGTTAGTGTTTTTTTTTTTTTTTTTTTTTTTTTGAATTTTAGGCTGGTGTATATTTCAATTGTAATGCTCAAATTATTAATTTTCAAAGGAAATGTCATCTTAACAAATTAATACATAAAATGTAAAAATATAAATGGATCCATAGCGATTTAGCGGTAAAATTTAGGCTCAAAGATGAGTTGAGAAAAAGAAAGGCACGTGGCATCATCTGAGCTCCGACATGGTTGCGATAGAGGAATAACATCTGATGGAGAAGCGGAATAGACGAGGAAATCAGAATCGAAAATCCCTTGTCTGTGAAATTGATGATTGTGAGAGTATATATGTCTTCGAGTTTCAGGTTGAAAAGAGAAGGCAGGGGATGACTCTCAACCAACCAGAGTGTTTGATTTGAAGTAGCAACCCCAAGGCCCAAACGCAAGAAGCCCATCTGGCCCAAGTCGTTAAGAGAAGCATGCTGGCGCCACGTGATAGCTTCCTAAAATGGAACTGTGTCGTTTTGTCTCAGGCAAAGAGGAAAAACAGGGGACAAGAGGCAGAGATGGAAGGCCTTGTTTGGGTGAGTGTGTTTTTGTGAGATTCGAAAACTTAATGGTACAATTGCAAAATCGTTCAGTTTGGAATCGAAACGGTATCGATCGTATAAGCCCTTCAAAATCTCTTACTTTATCGATTACTATGATGCATTCCACTTGATCAGTCTGATGGGTTTTTATCTGTTCAGAATTGGCTTTCGTACTGTCTTTTGTATATGCATGTTACATGTTCGACGAAATTCCTCACAGATCTGAATCTAATCACAATCCACCAAATTATACGCTCGGAAAACGTAGATCCGATCCCTGAATCTGAACTCACAAAAACTGGAGGATAACGAATAATTCAGTTTTATCTCGGTTTAATCCGGTTTTGATTTCTTCGTGTCTACCAAGAATGTTTGCTTCTTACTCTATGCATTAATTGCAATCCGATTAGTTAACTTGGTCTATATTAATTAATTAGTATCTTAAATTGTCTAAAAAGAATCACATTAATATCTAGATACAATTTTAGATTTATAACAACACTATATATATATCGAAAAGATGTTAAGATCTAATCATGTTTAATCTTTCGCAAATACGGAATACAGAGTAAAACAAATAGGATAGAAACCATAACGAAGAAGGTATACCGAAAAAGAGAGCAAAAACGGGAGAGATAGAATAGATGAAGATGATGAGTAAAGCAATGGCCCATACATGACTAATACCCATGATGCCGCCTTCGAATCGATCGGGTATGTTATTGAAGAAGATGTAGACCCATAAAGCAACACCATAGATAAATGTTACGCAGTATAAAACCGAGAACACCTCGATCATGTGAGGTTCTGGAACAATTAAGGAAATCTTGTAGTGTCTTATATACCACAAGGTTGCAATATTGAAGACTATCAAGAGTGCACTCATCACAATATCGTAAATCACGTATTTGTTCTGCCACCATGGACGCCGCCGACTCAGAGATTCATCGGCATTAGTAGGATTCATGGCTTCGTTTCTTGGTAACGTTAGCCCTTCAATTGCTCCTTATATATATAGAGGAAGTCCCGTGAACTTCCTCTCTCTAAAATAGCTCTAACTTCTCTCTAACTCTTGCAGACACCGTCTTCGATCTTGGCTCCTTTTGTCGCCGGTGACCGACGTTTTCAAAACGCCGGCACCGTGCCTATGTATATAAATAAATCTTCCTATCGGTTTCCCTTTTTGATAAGCTTTGCAATTGGTGTTAACTCTCTTGCTGTTGGAAGAACAAGAAATCTTGATCTGAAGACATGGCCGCTTCTAAGGGATAATCACTTCTCCGAAACCAAGACTGATTGTCTTTGGCATCGAGGAAGTATCTTCGATGAGATTGTCACCAAATCCGAGGATGTCATCTTCACTGGGAGGTTGTGTGGTCACCTTGCTCAGATCTCCTTCTACGGCAAATAGAGAGTACTCGACGGGTGGTGCTTCTACTTAGGCTTGGTCGGCGCCGGAATTGAAGAAGCTTCGGCGATGGCGATCTTGGAAGAGCCTTCTTCCTTCCTAGATGTTACACGTGTCACTACAAGGCAGAAGGAGGAAGATTCTCGATCGATCATGATTAATCCTCTTATTGGGCCTCATTTGCTCATAGACCCATTTAACACCTTGTCAAAGGTTGGGCCTGCTTCTCACAATAAAAAATCGTCGAAGCCCATTTTGTTTATCTTAATAATTTTGTATAATATGGCTTGTATTGTTAGTAGTATAAGTTTGTCTGCCTTCATCGTTGTATTATTCGGAGAATTCGCACTAGGAATTACCTCCCATGGCAACATCCTGAATCGGTTTATACCGAATAAATGGGATGTAGTGGGCACCTCCGAATCTGGCTGTCGGGGCGACACCAAAAAAATATCGGCCGTTATCATTGTTTAAAACATCATGACTGTTTTTTTATTTCTAACTAGGTAAGTGGTCCGCACTCTAGACAGACATTAATTGAATTTTATAGGTAGTTTAACTTATTAATAGAATAATGTGGTGAAAATGTAGTTGTTTAATTTTTTAGATATGTTTGGTATTTGATCATAATACGAAATCTTGCTATGAAGTTGACAACATGAAAAGTAAAAATACTTATGACATGTTCGTTTGTTCATCTAGATGCTCCATCCAGATGAAGCTGTAAAATAATGTTCGTTCATCTTGTAAAAAACGTAAAAATTTTGTTTTTCCTTCAAAAACGTAAAAATCTTGTTTTCCCTTCAAAAAGGTCAAAATCTGTTTTCCCTTCAAAAACGTAAAATCATGTTTTTCCGTCCAAATAGTAAAATTTCTTTTTCCCGCAAAAACGTAAAATTCCGTTTTCCCCTCAAAAACATAAAAACTTGTTTTCCTGTCAAAACGAAAAATCTCGTTTTCCCGCAAAAAAATGTAAAATCCAATTTTTCCGTTAAAAAATTTATTTTTTGAAATTAAACAAATGAACAAATCGTTATTTTTTTTTTGAAATCAAACAAATGAAATTAATTTCATTTTTACTACTTTCGCTCGTTTTCTTTTCTTTGTTTGATATTTTTTTCCTTTGCCACTTAATTTTTACAGATATTTTACGCGGTTTATTTAGCTTTTCTTTATACATAAAATTAATAGTAATCGATGAAGTAAGAGATTTTACGCGGTTTATTTAGTTATTTGCCACTTAGTTTTTCCGTTAAAAACGTAAAATCATGTTTTCCCGCAAAAAACATAAAATCCCATTTTTCCGAACGTAAGTTCACGTTTTTCCGTCAAAACGTAAAATCTCGATTTTCCATCAAACACGTAAAATCTTGTTTTCCCGACCAAAAACGTAAAATAAATCAAAAACAAAATAAAATATCAAATTTTCCTTAGCCAATCAAAACATAACATTAATACATGTGGCATTGACATCATCTTTTTGATTGGCCTACAATCATCCATCACTTAAGGTACTTCTCATTTAATAGTAAGATTTTTTGATTGAATTTTTTAATGGGAACTCAATCCATAATTTTATTCACAATTGCTCCTATAATTGTAACAAAAGGAATTTATCTCCTCTCGGTGATTTGTCGAGTTCTTTTCTTTGGTATCATGCAGATCATGCTATGAATGGATATAAATCATTACAATCGCTAAATTTGTATAGTTAAAAAATTATAAGCTCAATAACATACACAAATTGTAACTGAACTTTGAATTTAGAACATAAAGAAAATTTATGTATAAAGAAAAGCTAAATAAACCGCGTAAAATATCGGTTAAAATTAAGTGGCAAAGGAAAAAAAAATCAAACAAAGAAAAGAAAACGAGCGAAAGTAGTAAAAATGAAATTAATTTCATTTTTTTAATTTCAAAAAAAAAGAATAACGATTTGTTCATTTGTTTAATTTCAAAAAATGAATTTTTTAACGGAAAATTTGGATTTTACATTTTTTTGCGGGAAAACGAAATTTTTCGTTTTGACAGGAAAACAGGTTTTTACGTTTTTGAGGGGAAAACGAGATTTTGCGTTTTTTGCGGGAAAACGGATTTTATGTTTTGGGCGGGAAAACATGATTTTACGTTTTTGAAGAAAAAACGAGATTTTCACGTTTTTGAAGGGAAAACGAGATTTTTACGTTTTTGAAGGGAAAACGTGATTTTTACGTTTTTGAAGGGAAAACGAGATTTTTACGTTTTTTACAGGATGAACGAACATCATTTTACAGCTACATCTGGATGGAGCATCTAGATGAGCAAACGAACAGGTGACTTCTCATGTTGCCAACTTCATAGCAGGATTTCGTATTATGATCAAATACCAAACATATTTAAAAATTAAACAACTACATTTTCACCACATTATTCTATTAACAAAATAAGTTAAACTACCTATAAAATTCAATTAATGCCTGCAGAGAGTGCGGACCACTCACCTAGTTAGACATCCAAAAAACAGTCATGATGTTTTAAACAATGATAATAGCCGATATTTTTTTGGTGTCACCCCGACAGCCAGATTCGGAGGTGCCCACTACATCCCATTTATTCGGTATAAACCGATTCAGGATGTTGCCATGGGAGGTAATTCCTAGTGGGGAATTCTCCGAATAATAGAACGATGAAGGAAGACAAACTTATACTACTAACAATACAAGCCATATTATACAAAATTATTAAGATAAACAAAATGGGCTTCGACGATTTTTTATTGTGAGAAGCAGGCCCAACCTTTCACTTCACAAGGTCATGGGTCCTAAATGTAATTAGATGGATCAATGGGTCAAATGGGTGATCCATCACAAAAATTTATTTAAATATTAATAATAATTTTGATAATAATAATTTATTTAAATAAATATTAATAATGTTTTGGCGGGAAAACGCGAAATAACGTTTTTGGCGGAAAAACACGGAATAACGTTGTTGACGGGAAAACGCGAATAACGTTTTTGACGGAAAACGCATAATCGTGTTTTTGGCGGGAAAACGCAGAATCTATTCCGCGTTTTTGGCGGGAAAATGCGGAATAACATTTTTGGCGGAAAAACACGAAATCGTGTTTTTGGCAGGAAAAACGCGGAATCGTGTTTTTGGCGGGAAAACGCGAAATCGCGTTTTTGGTGGGAAAACATGAAATCATGTTTTTGGCGGGAAAATGCGAAATCATGTTTTTGGCGTGAAAATGCGAAATCACGTTTTTTGCGGAAAAATGCGGACCAACGTTTTTGGCTGGAAAATGCGGAATCGCATTTTTTACGGGAAAATTTGGAATCGCGCTTTTGGCGGGAAAATGTGAAATTGCGTTTTTGGCGGAAAAAACGCGCAATAACGTGTTATGATAGTAATATTGCTATGATGTCATGATGATGGGTCAAATGGGTGACCTATTTGACCCATGACTCATTATAAATTGACTCACTTGACCCATTACTCATTTGACTCATGACCCATTTGACCCATAATCCCATTAGAGTCAAAAAAATTTGACCCATTAGGGTTATGGGTCATGAGTCGAATTTGGTCGACCCATGACCCTTGACCCATTTTGACACCCCTATGGAAAATCAACATAAAACGTAACATAGAAAAAAGGAAAAAGAAATTATATGTCAAAATAAAATTTATTACTAATAAAAGTTGATGATATATGTATCTAAGGGTGTCCACATGGAATTTTAAACAATCATTTTGATTGGTCCACATCGACATTTAAAATAAAAAAAAGTTTCCAAATTTAATTATTGTTGTTAATAAAAATTATAAAGATAAGAAAATTATGTATAAAATTTCCATTACCAACAAAAAAACCAAGATGATTAGGAAAATTTCTTAATTTAAAATAGTTGTCTCAATTATATAAATAACTAATAATAGATATAAGAGTAAGATCTATTTACATGTGTGTATATGTACACGTTTAGAGAACACTTTGATTATTATGATGAAATAATTTTACCACTATTTTTGTTACAAAAATGATTTCTTATCTAAATATATATATATATATATATATATATATGTTACTTAAAAAGTTGAGGTTACTTGGTTATAAGGCTTTCCACGTAAGATTTTAATTAGCCAACAATTATAATCAACATTAGCATCTAAAATTTTGCCACATGTCCAAAAAAACTTTCCACACGATCGCTTGGAATAGATAGTGCGGAAAAGATAGAAAAATTTACATTTTTATATTCGGCTTGGAATTGCTTTAGATCAATGTAGGAGTTCTTTGTTTTGAGTTGTTATTTGTTATTAATTTTCTAAATTTATATAAGTTATATTGATTTTTTCTATTTAATTATCTTCTTAATCAAATGTATGCTCTGATGGAATGTAAAAAGAATAAAGAACGACATGAGAAAGAATTCATCTATGGATTGAGAAAGAAGAATACAATGAAGAAAAAATGACAATGTGTAAACCAATTTTCTCATATATAAAATAATTTTGGGAGAATTAAATCCTCATTGCTTAGGTTTATGATATCATCGAAGAACCATTGAAAAGTTACTACAACCAATATGTCACAAGACAAAATTCCGGTTTCTATCTGTTCAAAGTAAAACTTACAAAAAAAATATATTTATTTTGTCGGTTTTATTGTTATCATAAATTTGTTTCAAAGCTCATTACATATTCATATATTGTCTTGGATTCAAAATTAATTTTTTATAGATACGAGAGCAAAATTTTTGCTTATTTAGTTTTCTTTTCGATTTGTAGATTAAATTGAAAATTTGTATTGATTAAAGTAGATAAGGAAGGAGAATAGTTTTTGACTTTCTTGTTATTTTCATAGAAAACATATATAACAAAAATGAAACTAAATATGATGTTCTATCTCGGTATGGAACGACTCATGGATACCATCTTCTTCCCCGAGGTCAGCAACATGTAAGGGGTATAATTACTACCCAAATCTCATGGTTAATCATCTGATTGATCCAATGACACAAATGTGGAATATGAGGTTGATTAATGCAATTATTGACCCGTCCGATGCGGAAATCATTCGAAGCATACCTATAAGCAGACTTACAGACCATATACTTTTGGCTTGCATTATACAAAATCCAGGAAATATACGGTTAGGTCGGGTTATCATATCAAACACCAAGAATCGAACAATGACTTCAATGGTTTCTACGGCCCTAAGCCCATACATGGAAATTAAAATGTTCACCGAAATTGCGACATTTTATTTGGCAAGCCATATCGGGATGTCTCTCGGTTTCAACGAATTTACGTGCTATGGGTATTAATTGTGAAACTCAATGTGCACGGTGCGGATCGGAAGAGGAAACGATTAATCACATACTCTTTGAATGCCCCCGGTGTTACAGACATAGGCACTCTCTCAGATACCATCAGCCCCAGGGGTTTTCCCAATATCTTCGGTCTTCTCTAATTTTGATCATCTCTTTTGGAGAGTTTCAAAAGAAAACAAGAATTCAATTTTCCCTTGGATTGCGTGGTATACTTGGAAAGCAAAGAATGATAAGGTCTACTCAAATGTGGATAGAAACCCCACAAGAAATTTTGAGGATTGCGGAAACTGAGACTACAACTTGGGAATCAGTACAGTGTAGTGATCTTGCCATAGTTTTTCAACAAATTGGCCCTAATCCGAATTTGGCCCAGTCCGGCGGATACGATGGATGGAGGTGTTTTATCGATGGTTCTTGGAAGGAGACTGACAACTTTTATGGATTAGGATGGTACTGTTTTCAGGATGGCGTCGACGAAGTTATAATGGGAGCTAGAAATCTGAGAAGAAGTATCTCCCCCATGCACACAGAAGTTGAAGCACTCATTTGGGCAATGCACTGCATGCTTGCAAATCAGAAGATGACGATATCTTTTGCAGCAGAATGCTCCGAGTTGGTGAAGATGGTGTCTACACCCGAGGATTGGCCGGCTTTTACATTACACATGGAGGAGTTCGTGAAGAGTAAGGAGGAGTTCACTTCTTTCTCTATATCACACATCCCACGCGCAAACAACACAGCGGCAGACAAGTTAGCATGAGGTGCTCGCGTCTACCCATCAGATCTCGTTTATGTAAACTCGGTACCCCCGATTTGGTTTCACTGAATCGATTTAGGTACAAAGGCTGTCGACAAAAAAAAAAAAAAAACTGAATATGATGAAAAAAACTTATTCATTCTAATTGGAAGAAGTGATGTATAATCATTGAAAAATCATTTAAAAGTTACCACAACCAATATGATACCTGACAAAAGTCCGGTATTTATCTCTTCAAGATAAAACAGCCAAAAAAATATATTAAATTCGTCTATCTTTGTGATTTTAAATTAATTTCATATTCATCTATTGTCTTGGTTTCAAAATTAAAGTTGTCATGAATCTAAAAGCAAGAGTTGTGTTTATTAGGTTAACAACTAGCTAAGGAAAGAGAATAATTTTTAACTTTATTACTTTTTGTTGTTTTCATAGAAAACATATATAACGAGGATAAAACTTAAATGATGAAAAACCTTTTTTTTTTTTTTAAGAAGTGATGTATAATATTTTATCTTCGTGTCAATATTATGTTTACTAAATAGCATTTGATTACTTTGTTACACGTTTAATTGACTTTGGTATACTAACTTATAAGTATTCTACCGAATAATACGTTTTTCAAACGGAACATATATAAATTCAAAACAAAACCGTTGAAATCTCACAAACTATATATAATTTCTGAGATTAAAACTGTAATATATATATATATATATATATATTATTTCAATTACCAATATACACAAAGTAATATCTTAATAAATATGATTGGTCGCATATGATTTTTATCAAATAATATTTAAAAAATACCCACGCGTAGCGTGGGTGCAAAACCAAGTCTATACTGTTGGAGGTGAGTTTAGCACTCTCCGGTTTAGCCCGGTTCGAACCGAGATCGGCTAAATCAATCCCGATTTACGATGGTTCGAGCTCGAGAGAAGGCCCATGATCGCGGTGGCCGACTTCAAAGCCCATTAAGGCCGAAAATTGTGTGTCTTAAAATGAAAATAAATATCAAAAAAGCTAAATTAGCAAAACAAGAAATCAAATATGAAAATAAATATCAAAAGAGCTAAATTAACAAAAGAAAAAATCATTTAAAAGAAATTAACTTGATATCTATGCAAAAATAAAAATGGAAATAAAATCAAAAGAGCTTGATAACACCGTATTTTACATGTTTTTATAGCTTTATTTTCATATGTTTTGATCTCATATTGTATAGTTTTGAGATGTTTTCATGCATTTATGGTCTAATTGAGTCTCATTGCATGTTAGATGTCCTAGGTTGTCTTTGTACTCTTTTTGGTTTGTTTGAGCCATTTTCAGGTGTTCTTGGAGTTAGAAAAGTTAGAAGAGTTAGAAGAGTGTGGGTAACCATCATAGAAGGTCAATGGGGGCAAGAAAGGCAAGGAAAACATGAAGAAAAGACCGTTGAGTGATTCTATCGGCCATATGGCCGATAAGACAGGCCGATAGAATCATAAAATGAAGTTTTCAAAGAAGTTTCTTCTGTCCATCCATTTTATCGGCCATTTGGCCGATATAACATGCCCGATAAAATCAAATATCAAGCATCGAGAATATGTGTTTAGAAGATCGACTCGTATGGAAGCCTTTTCTTTAGATTTAGCTTTGGAGATCTTCATCAAAGTTGTAGGAAATTGAGTTAGCTTTCCGATGGGAGTGGTTTCAACTCATTCTGGGTTGTATTGAAGGAGTTACAGCCAATTAAGTGGACACATATCAACTCTGCCGCGAAGGAGGATGCTTCCGAGAATGAAAGCTCCCTGGTGAAGTTTATATCGGCCATATGGCCGATAATGATGACTGATAAGAAGCCAAAATGAACCATAGGAAAGCCAAAACGGACCAAAATACCCCTCTTAATACATTTTTCTATAAATACCCCTCTTAATACATTTTTCTATAAATACATTTGACATGTCTTTTAGTTGTGAATTCCCACTTTCGAACCTCTCTTTCGGTTTGTCTTTTCTTTTTTGCTTGCGGACAAGCAAAAAGCAAGTCTGGGGGAGTTGATAACACCATATTTTACTTGTTTTTAGGGCTTTATTTTCATAGATTTTAATCTCACATTTGAGTCTCATTTGCATTGCATTGCATTTTAGATGTCCTAGGTTGTCTTTGCATTCTTTTTGGCTTGTTTGAGCCATTTTCAGGTGTTCTTGGAATAAGAGGAGTTGGAGGAATGAGGATAGCCATCATAAAAGATCATTGCGGAATACATAGATGCAAGATCAGGTTGAGACGTCAGAAGTTTGGTATTAGATGAGATGAAAGACTTTCCACCGATGGATGGAGCTCATATTGTACCACAAGCTAGATAAATGGATTAGCTTTAATTTGGAAGTTGTTTGAGGCCATTCCAACGGTGCGATCAAGAGTTATGCCAATTTTTGTGACGTTGGTCCAGTCTGGCGAGCAAGAGGAGCGAGTGGAGAAACAAACCAGATCGATCGATCCACAAAGTTGGATCGATCGATCCCAAACATCGAAAATTTCCCAGACCGACCTACAATGCCAGATCGATCGATCTCATTATTTTTTGGGATCGATCGATCCCCTCTGGATCGACCGATCCACCACCGCGACCGAAACCATCCAAAGTGCTTTAAAGATCGACTCATATGAAGGGTTTCCATTTGGATTTAGCTTCCGAGATCTTCATACAAGGTATAGGTAATTGAGTAAGCTTTCCAATGGAGATGGTTTCGTGTCATTCCGACATGTGGTTCAAGAGTTATGGCCGATTTAGTGAAGACGTATCAAACCAAAAACTAGCCTCCGAAAACAGTGTAAAAACGTGTTTTTAACTATTCCACCAAACTTTTGGTGACTTTGGTCGACCAAGACTCTTTAATAACTGGTTTGGAGCCAGATGTATGTATGTTTTATTATTATTAGAGAGGTTTTCTTCAATTATTTGTGTGTGCCCAACCCAAGATCTCTCTCTAGAGATTCTTGGAATGATTCTTCATGTATAATCCACACTTTTGAAGGATTCTTCATATATATATATACTTTGATTTCTTCTTTCTTCTTCTTGAAGTTTCTTCTTCTTAAACTTGGGAAAGCTCAAGAACACCACTTGATGTTCTTGATGGATCTTCATGTTCATGCCATCAAAGAGAATATTTCTTCATCCCTTTTGTATATTATGTCTTTTTGATTGTTCTTGGTGTTCTTGTGAATAGTAGCTTTTTGTTGGATCATGATTAGGCTTGATTTGGATGGTTTGATTATTGCTTGTTGATGTTTAGGCTTAGATAATCATTTGTTCACATGTTTAGAAGTGATCTTAATGCTAGAGTTGAATTAGCTACTCAACTTCTAGATCATAGTCGATTTACACTCGAGAGAGGTTTGGTAGATTGTCTAGAAGATTTCTAAACGTGTTTTTCATTCTTAACCGATAACCATCGTGATTAAGGTGAATTGTTGGCTTAAAAAAGACTTACGTTTGATGCTTGTTGATAATTTGGTTGCAATTGAGAGATTAGCTAATTGGAATTATCAATAAAAGGCTTAGCATCACGAGAGTGAGTTAAGCTATTTGTGTGTTCCTTGTCAAAGAATGAATTTGCATTGAATGTTTATGCATCACTAGTAATATGTCTTGATGGTTAGATGATGGTGATTTAGGATGATCTTTGTTAATTCTTTCACTTAGGTTCTTAGGTTGATTCTTAATGCTAGATTTGACATGATAAACCAAAGTTTAGTACTGCACCTAGATTAGGTAGTTCTAGTTTGGCGTGACAAACCGAGCTAGAGTTACACCCTATGATTTTTGGTCTCGTCCCATGCTTTAGGGATAGATTCGAGTAAACGGTGTTAGTGCTAGATTAGGTTTGTTCTTTCGAGTCTTGAATTTAGGCATCCCACCCGAGAGGAGTAAGATGAATTGCTCGAATCGAATCTTTTGTGAGCTTTACGTATCATACACAATTGGCAATTGTAGTTTGATGTGTTTAGTGAACTAAATGGACTTGTGATTAATGCTCATCGACTATCTTTGATTGCAAACGAGAGTTTATGATAATCGGGTAATCGATGAAGAGATTGATACCACGAGAGTGGATTAGTCTTATGTTTGTGTTCCATGTTCTAAGATAGTGATTAATGCTTCCGACTGATTCATCGTTTAATTGTTAATAATCTCTTCGATAGTTTAAGCCATGATCCAACGTTTTCTCTTTGTGTTTTATTTTCTTTCTTGCATTTTGATCTCTTTCTTCTTTCTTTTTGTATAAAACATAAAAACGTTTTTGCTCTAGCTTAGTTTGTTTCTCGTATCTTTAGTGTGTAATCTTTATTCTCTGTGGGATCGATCCTAAAGTGCTACATCGACATACCGTTATGATTGCGGTAGTGTGCGCATTAGGTTAATTGGTGCGGGTAAAAACACACGAATCAGGATGGGAACGGGTTACTCGCATGTTGAAAAATATTACCTAAACTGTTCCCGATAAAGAAACAATATAGGAAATTCGGGTAAGGGGATGAGTTCGGGAAATTGGGTAGCTAAAATCACTTCCCAAACTCTCAATAATTTGGGTAAGGGTCTAATTCGGGATGGGTGTTTTGGGAAACTACGGAAATTGTGGAAATTTTGGGAAATTTTGGATAATTTCAGGTATGAGTCGGGACGTGTTTCCCGAAATAGACATGCATATCTGATAGTATCAAGATTTCAGACACAAGTTATGCATATGTATATGAAGAGCATGTCCATTTCGAGACGGGTTTTCCGTCTTGACCCATACACGTTTCCGAATTTCCCGTCCCATTCCCAATCCCGTTTAAATCATTTTCCATTGGGACTATTTATTTTTATTAAATGGTTTACATGGATGGTAAAGGAAAGGATCGAGAATGAGATAGGGTACCCGAATGACCCCTTTTAAAATCAAAATTTAAAAAATAATAAAAATACCTAAAATTATCTAAAATTTCCCAAATTTTCTGAAATAGCCATCCCAAAGTTGACCCTTACCCAAATTATTGAGAGTTTAAGAAGTGATTTTAGTTATCCGAATTTTTTGAATCTGCCCCGTTACCTGAATTTATCATCCCGTTTCTTTATCGGAAATACTTTGTGTAATGTTTTTCAATACCAGAATTACATGTTCCCGTCCCTTTTCCGCGATTTCCCGTCATGATTTCTGAAATGAACATGCCTAAAAATACATATGAAAATTTTAACTATTTCATTTGTTTCAAAGTGCAAGTACAATTTGTGTTTTATATTAAGGTCATACTTACTTAACTAAAATTTTTTTATGATTGTAAAAATATTCATTCATTTCTTCATTCACATGATACACAAGTCATGGGGAGCATATAAATTCCTTTTGTTGGAATTGTATAATAAGTAATGAGGGATGAAAGTTTTAAACAATGATAATCGGCTTCAATCAAAAATTTAGACATCAAAAAGCATTTATAGATGTTTTAAACAATGATAATCGGCTTCAAATCAAATTTGATTGTGGTGGGAGATTACGATAATAAATGGATCACATAATTAAATAAATTATATATAAACGAATATAGATTTTAGATTTTCTCTTCATCCAATCAAATTTTTGATTTAGTATAATCAATAAAAAAGGCAAAACAAAATAAAAATAAAATATCTTATAAAATAAAAAACCTGAATCGACGACATCTTCAACATAACATGTCGTCCCAGTATCCGACTTTCATCGGTTTCTTATTCTTCTCACCTCCCTCAATTTCTTAACGCCACTATAATGTCGCTGAAGCTCTCTCTCCTTAAAGTCCATGTCGATCTTAAACTTTGTGGGCCGCTATACAGTTTATGGGCTGTCTAATTTCTACAGTTTCCCGTTTCCAAATCATCGGCGATGAAAAAGTCTATCACCATCCATGATCACGGAAATTAACCATGCGGAAGAAGGTGGTGACGAGCAATTCGAATCCCCAATCAACGCAATTAGTTTCGAGAGTGGAGGTTCGCATTTGCCATTCTCTTCGTATTTTTTTCAAGTTTTAGTCTGATAATTGCACATCTTTCTCGATATGCATCATATCTGATAATGATCATGCATCAAGCTTTCATATGATTGTCTACAAACATCACTGGCAATATGTATATATATGCGACAATGTATAAGAAAAATGTGGAGGAGAAGAAATACCTGGAAGCGACAAAGATCGACGGAAGTGAAGTGCGAGAAAAGTTCATTTCTAATCAGAAGAGCAACGGAGGTATGTTCTGCAAACTGGTATGAATCTGAATTCTATCTCTTTGCGGCAACCTTCATTAACGTTCACTGCCATTTTCAGGCTTTCTAAGAGAAGCAAATGTATCCTACATACATACTGTATGAGTAGGAGTTTTACCAGCAAGGATCTGTTTACACCTGCTGCATTATTGAAATCTGATATCTCTGTGATTTTTTTATATATTCAGTAACCCGTTCTGAATCTACAAGATCTACATGTAGCCGAACATAGCATTCTTTTGGATAAAATTATTGAGTTTGACTTTTGATGTATTTTGCAGCCGTGCTTTTTACGACAATTGCTCTCTCAGGAAGTTATGGGTAGTTATGCGAGGTGAGATTTTTACTAATCCTTCTTTGTTTTCACTTGACTTCTGGGTCTTTGTTTTTTAATTAATCTATTTGTAGGAATTCAACACCATNGGGAAAGAGTCTATAAGGCTCTTGGCACTATGATCTTTTGATGAGACCCAACGATGATGGCTTACGGACTATTTTGCAAGACTGTGGGGCGAATCTGGAAAAGCTGCGGAGAATTACATAGTGGTCCAATCTGGATTTGGTGAAGCAATATGTGGATTACTAAGTTGAGGGATCATTGCAATGTCCTATAGAGAAGGTAAGTTCTTGTGTTTTCAAACCTTCTCCTTATTCTTAGTTTTCTGTTTGCTTGAGGACAAGCAAAAGACAAAGTCTGGAAGAGTTGATAAGTGTATATTTTGCATGTTTTTAAGGTTTATTTTCATAGGTTTTAGTTCCAATTTGTACAGTTTTGGGATATTTGCATGCATTTAGGTCCAACTTGAGTCTCATTTCATTTTAGGTGTCCTAGGTTCTTTTTGCATTCTTTTTGGCTTGATTGAGCCATTTTTAGGTGTTCTTGGAGTTAGAGGAGTTGGAGGAGTGAGGATAGCCATCATAAAAGGTCGTTGCGGTATACAGAGATGTATGATCAGGTTGAGACATCATAAGTTTGTCATTGGTTGAAGAAATTCCCACCGATGGATTGAGCTCATATTTTACCACAAGATATATCAATGGATTAGCTTTCATTTGAAGTATTTTAAGGTCATTCCAACGGTGCGATCAAAAGTTATGCCAAATTTAGTGATGATAGTCGAGTCTGGCGAGCAGAAGAAGCAGGTGGAGAAACAGGAGCCAGAACGATCGTTCTCCCCTTGGAACGATCAATCCACCAAAAACGTAAAATTTTGGAACGAGTTTCACTGCCTAGAACGACCCAGATCGACCGATCACAAATCTCTGGAACGATCAATCCCCTACCGCGACCAAAACTATCCGAAGTGCTTCAAAGATCGACTCATAAGAAGGGATTCCACTTGGATTTAGCTTTGGTGATCTTCATGAAAGTTCTAGATAATTGAGTTAGTTTTCCCATGTAGGTGGTTTCAAGTCATTCCGAGCTGTTGTTCAAGAGTTATGACCGATTTAGTGAAAAAGTATCAAATCGAAAACCAGCCTCTAAAACAGTGTAAAAACGTGTTTGTAACTATTTCGCCTAACTCTTGCCCCCCTTTGACGACCAAAACTCTAAAATAATTGGTCAGAGACCAGATGTATCATATCAACCTGTTTTTCTACTACTCTTTTTGATCTTGGTGATTTGTAAGCTTGGAAGGCAAACCTTTGATTATACATATTGGAGAAGTTTTCTTAATCTCTTTTCAATTTTTGTTTTGTTGATCATGTGTTCTTCATCCTTTCTCTGTATTTGTTCTACAATTATGAGTGAGTAGTTTTTTATTAAGCCAAGGGTGTTAAGGGATTTCATGATTGAACAGTTTAGGATAGATTAAACGGGGGTTTATTCGGTGGATTCTTCGTCTAGGTTATTCTTAATGCTTGAATTAAACTGATCACTTAGTTCATGATCTTTAAGTTATCTAACGCATGGGAGTGTTTGTTTAGATGCCGGAAAGAACTTAGATGAGCAAAGCGTCCTTATCCAACGGGAGTTGATGTTCAGGCATTTTTGTGAACTTATCAAATTGANTATATCCTCCTCAAGACGATTTTGTTTCCCACATTTATTCTCAAAACGTCTCAACAGAGGCTCATCAAAAGCTATGTGCTGCTTCCATCTTCTCACCTGATCAAGTTCGATATTTGGATCATGTCCAGGACTTACGCTTCAGATTTGGAGTTACAGTACTGAAAAGGTAATCGAACAAACATGATGGTCAAGGATCTGATTTGTGTTTTGATATATATATTCTCTTTCTTATAAATATCAGTCGAAATAAAATTACTTGCATTGAGCATTATTGCTTTATGAGTCGATCTAAGTTTGGAGTTTTATGAATTTTATATGCTATCACTTTGCTTGGGAGTTGGGATGGTCGGCTGCTTGGGAGATGTCAGTTCCACAAGTCTTAGCGTTTCCGTGTTAACTCTCTCCTACATGATTTTGTCTAATATTACTCATAGGACTGAGAGGAGAATTTTGAACAGTTTTGCGCCTCAGCTTCCTCCGCTAAAGGATGGTATCATTTACTTTTTCAGCATGGCATTCCGTGAGAAACAACTGCTCGGAGGAGATCATAAACTAGCTGGTAAGTGGTAATATATAAGTGGTTTTTTTTTTGTTTTTTGGCTAATCCGTCTGAAAGGTCTTGATTTTGCTTTCTTTTGGTATAAATTTGTAACGCAAATTTCTTTTTATTGTCATCGCTTTAATTGAGTAAGTGTTTTAAAAGTTTTAGGTTTATAAAGAAGACATTAAATATCTTTATATTGATTTTGTGTTGTGTGTTAATTGGGTTATGATTGTGAATGATCAAGCTCTGCTAAATTGTCGCTGTCACATTCACATGGTATTCCTATCAACAATCCAAGTCTTCATGGAAATACTTTTAAACAAAACCAAAAGTCCAATTGGAAATGTATGGATTTTTCTTTTTGCATATGTTTACGATTCTGGATTACTGCAACCAATATAAAATGCAAACAATCAATTCTAAAATCTCTATTCTTTTACAGGTTTTAAAGCAGCTCTCTCATAGACTATTCTCAAAGTCTATACTAGAATATCGAGTCCTTGAAAGATATATGTCTTTTATATCTACCGAAATTATTATTTCAAGCTTAATTACAATTAAATAAGAAGGCAAGCTTTACCAATATCTCAAAACGGTCGGAGACAATACTACTCTCTTCGGTATCTATATATATGCCTTAGTGTGATTATTTATCATTCTCTTCCTCGAATATACCTTATTTAGATTATTTTTGCTCATTGTTTATCATAGGCAAACTGCAAGGTTTTTGGATTTGCAAGTAATGACTAAATTCAAAACCAAACATGTTAAAAGACATTGTCCAAGGATATAAAATGTTAGCATTTTGTATCCTACAAGAACATTTGATAACAAACTTTTCAAAATAATAACAAAATGTTTCTAAATCAAACCCACGCGTAGCGTGGGACGAACCATAGTAATACATGTTAATAAATAAATCTTCAATCATGTAGTTTCCCGTAACTGATAACAATTCATCTAAATTTTTCTATCATAATGGTGATCATGCGGCGCGTACGTTAGTCATTCGTTCATTTGATATGAACAAGATATGCTATTTCTGAATTTCGTTTGTAAATAGTTCAATCTTTTGTGTAAGTATTTTTTGTAATACTATTTCTAATTCAAAATTAGGAAAACCTATTCCTAAATTTGAGACAACATTCCTGGGAATAAAGTTTTTTCCCACATATATATGAAAAATCTAAATTTATCTTCTATTTTCAAAGTGCAGTTACAATTTGTGTATGTTATTGAGCTTATAATTTTTTAACTTAAATTTAGCGATTGTACTGATTTATATCCATTCATTGCATGCATGATACCAAGGAAAAGAACTCGGCAAATCACGGGGAGGAGATAAATTCATTTTGTTACAATTATAGAAAGAGCAATTGTGGATAAATTATGGATTGAGTTTCCATAAAAAAAATCAAAAAAAAAATTAGACATCGAAAAAGAGTCATGATGTTTTAAACAATGACAACTGGCTTCTACTGCCGATATTTTTTTGGGGAGAGACCTAATGCTACAAATCTTTGATGATGTCAACCTCCAATTCAGCAGAGCCAATGAAGATGTTGAAACACCAACATGAAAAAACCGGCCATGGTTGCTAGCTTTTTTTTTTTTTTTCTCTAGAACAATATCTCCAACATAACCTCAGAAACAACAAAGAATCACAATCGATTTGCAAGATATGTGCGTGGAGTCTGAGGGTTATGTTAGAGGAAGTGTTATAAAGATCATATCGATTTGTTTGCCTTCGAGAGTGTCAATGAGATTGCATGTATTGGATATGGTGGGAGATTACATTAATAAATGGCTCACTCGAACTCGACTTTATCAACAGATCTAATCTATTAAAATAGAGTGACTTTTGTGTCCAAACAGGAAAAAATGCATATAAATATATTCATATTGTGGATAACTTTTGAACTTTAGATTTTTGTGGATAACTATCCATGTTTCCAAACATAATAATTTTGTTCAATTAAAAATTCATTTAATTAATCTGATTCAATTAAATAGTAGTTTAATTAATTAATTAATTAATTAATCTGATTATATATATATATATATATATATTAATTTTAATTCATAATTAGATAAATTCAGACTATGCCAGAAATTAAATTAAATATTTAAAATTATAAATAAAATCGATTATTTCAAAAATATGTAAATTAAATATTTTAAAAATAATTTAAATATTTATTATTATTTTGTTACGAAATAATATTAGTTATTTTGAATTTTTGAATTTAGATTATGCCAAATATTTTAATAATCAAGTTTTTTTTAATGATACAGATTCAAAATTAACAATTTTCATTGAAATATAATTTTAAATTTTGAATTTAATGTAAATTTTCTGAGATTTCATCAACAGTTACAAACAAAATATTCAGAATTTTAAAAAATATGTTTACTTCTAAATTTAAATCTTATTAATACAATCAGATTTATAATTGAATATTTTTCAAACTGAAAAATGAATATATTATTAATTAGATTTGCACAACCATAAACTTGATCATGCATATGGACAACATTCAGTTACTAATACAGATTCAATATTTTTTATTTACATATATTAAATGATTAATATTTTAAGAATCACACAATTTTAAGAATTGTTAGTTTAGAATTAAATTCGAAATGCAAATATAATTAATCTTGGTAAGATTGTCCAGATTATGTTAATATTCGTTTATATTAATAAAGATTTATTAAAAAAATATTATCATAAAATCTAAACCAGAAATGGTTATTCTTTTCAAATTCAAAATTAAGAATTCTACCACAAGTAAAATTAAAACAAATACATTTTTTGTGTCCAAACATGAAAACCTTCGTATTAGGTTATTCTTTACTTGGATAACTACTATTCAAATTACCAAACAAGTCAATTTAGTACAATATTAATAAAAATTATATTTTAATTTATATTTAAAAATAATTCCAAAAATTCAAATTTTAATTTAGATTAGTTTGGATTTCCTTAAATCTACTTTATATTAATTATCAAAAATCATAAAACCAATCTTGCATCCAGTTCACCCTATGAATTACCAATGGTGTCTCCAACCCCTCCAAGTGGATGCAATATTAAACAACCTGGGGAGACGAAAGATAAAACCTAGAAACAACAAGAGACATTTATCGATTTTTCACACTAGATGACTTACCAACCCACATGCCAAGGAATAACGGTAAAAGCACTCTTTTGACCATCAGATGTATAAATCTTCCCCTATACGACCCTGTGATCAATTTACAAAATAAGGATGAAATCATAACTCTAGGTTTGATTACTAGAAGAATTCTCTAGCATAGATCACAAATAGGGACAATGACCAACTCCCAACTACTAGTTATAATACCAATACAGGAAACATGGATGCCACAATTAACTGACACACGAAAATGGAGTACAGAGCCAATCATTGCACAGTACTAGGGGTGAGTGAGTCAGGAATTTCAAAGCTGTATAATTCATAACAGTTTTGAAGCAAGTAAAACATCAAAATTCTGCAGTTATGAACCCAACTACCAATTTGCCTCACCTAAGATAGAAACAAAATCATTTGTTAAAACGTTGAAAGAAGAACAACAAGCCTTACCTTTAGCTGAAAGGATTCTCTAGATCACCAGAGAAACAAATTAATCATGGTATAACAAGCATCATCGGTTTCTTCTGACTTTGAAGTGCACAGATCTGATTCTACAATGTCATCATCTGATTGTAGTCGTCAGCACAATCCTGATCAGAATAGACAAATGTCACTCTAACATTTATGAAACAGAAATGTAAACATCAGAATCTCACGTAAGGGGAGAGAACGCTGCTGTGAAGAACCAACAGGGGAACTTGAGCAAGTGCTCATACCAACCTCTCTCAATACAGCTCAGTGCATGTATATTCAAATCATTACTAGACATTATTTCCTCACTACTTATATAGTTTGATATAAAAGAACGACCACATCAACAACTGCAATGGATTTTCTAGCCAAAAACAAACCTGGAACACTCACTATTCTCTTTTCCCGACTTTTCTTTACTCAAAGGGAAATGGCTATCCTCACTAGCATTCCTTCCATCACCTTCAGAACTAAACCGAGGCAAATGGCTGTTCCAAGAATAACTTAAATAGTCTCCAGATGCAATAGCACCGGGAGAATGATAGTTTCAGGTCAAATAAATTGTTACTATACTTGTGAAATATAAATTGGGAACCAGTGTGGTTACAAAAAGTTGGCCTAACTAAGCGTTTGTCTTGCTGTAATACCAAACCCACCTCTGGTACCTCATTGTACAAATATAGATTTTTATTTAATACCAAAAGAGTTTATGTTTACATAAGCAACGACAACAATCATAAAGGGTAACTAAGGAGTGTTATAGCATTTGCTCTGAATTATTCTACCAAGGCAAATAACAAAAAAAAAGTTTAAACGTTACCTAATGGTTTGACATAAACTCCAAGTTTTTTCAGAGAACTTGATGTAGACATGCCATGAAATCCAACTATTTTGTGACATTTCTCCTCCAAACGATCCATATGTGTGCTGCTTTATATCAACAAGCACATGTTGGTGCATATTATACATCATACAAAAAAACATTTGTTTGTCCGGCTAACTATAATTTTTGTTTAGTTACCCTTACCAATTGATTTTTTATTATAAAAATGTATATGTATAAGACTCAAAATTTGTTTGGTTTTACGTTCAAAATTTGTGCACACCAATTTTTTCATGGTTCTACCCTTTCAAAAATCGTAGGGTCAATTCTATTTACCCATACAGAATATTTAAGATTCTAGCAAGGTAAATACCATTCTACAAACTATATTTAACCAGCACCAATCTTTCTGAACGTTAAACCCAAAAACCAAAACTAGCTAGTTATGAATATTCTCTATCTCACAAAAACCGGATTTTGCAATTGGAGTGACATTTAGTAAGAAGAGCAAGAAGGTCCATGATCGGGAGTCGGCTTAGTATTCAGTTATGCACATGGAAATGGCTACATCACACAGAGATTCAACATTTCCAATGAATTTGTGAAATGGTTTTGTTGGTGAAATCCTTGAAGTTCTTTGATAGATGCATTATTTAGTCATTTTTTAGCATTTATCTAAGCTAGATTTTATGTCGTTTACTTGCATTTACATGGTTTTCTTTGGTTTTGTATACACATATAGAGGTTAGTGAGTTTTGGTTAGGTAAAGACGTTTTGGAGTGTTTTTAGGTACATTCGGAGACCATGGAGACTTGTTCGTGATTTGGAGAAGACCGTGGACGAAAGGGAGCTTGTTGCAATCAAAAGAGATGGACAAGAGTGATGGAGAAAAAGGACGCAAGAGAGAAGAAGGAACCGAAAATCCGAGAGTCGCAGCGGCCGGACCACATCGGAGAGCTACGGCCGGATCAGTTTCATGCATCGAAGATCTGAGGGTTGCAGTGGCCAGGCTGCAGCGGAGAGCTACGGCCAGAGCAGTTTTATCCATCGAAGATCCGAGGGTTGCAGCAGCCAGGATGTAGCCCGGTGCGAGTCGTCGAAGATCCAAAATAACCAGGTCAAACCCGGTTTGTCCCGGTTCGACCCAATCACCTAAATATATATATGTTTTAACCTAAATTTTATGATCTATCTTGTTCTTGGTTTTGAAAACTTTCCTTTTGGAGATTTGTAAGATATATCCTTTGTTTTTAATGCAATTTAAATTTTCCTTTCTCTAATTTATCTTTTTTATATTCTCTAATCATGAAATTTAGCTTTATCCTCATGGGTTTTGTGGGTTTCAATATGATTAGTGAGTAGTCATTTAGAATCCATGGGTGAGGTAGATTACGGTGATCTAATGGTTGATTTATGATTTATAGGGTCTAGATTGTTTGATTTCCCTTCTTATTAAGTGTTCTTAATACTAGATTAGCCTTGATCATGTTGATTTAGAACTTAGAGAATTTCTCACCGGCCGAAAAGTGTTTGATGAAATTTCTCAAAGAAGTTTTTAGGAGATTTACATACTTAGCCCATGGAAATGGATGTCTAAGGTATTTATTGGTTATTAGAACTTGTCCTTAATGCTTGATGATTACTTAATCACAAATGGGAATTTATTCTTGATTAAGCAATTAGCAAAGTGATTAGTGTCATGGAAATGAATTAATCTTGATTAGAGTTCTAAACCTATGGATTAGTATTGCTTGAGTAATTAGACATCATGAATTAGCTATATGGTCACCCAAAATCAATAACCTCATCTTTGGATTCGCTTTTTATTATTGTCTTAATCTCGTTTAGTGTCTTGTTAGTTTCTTGTTTCTTTTATTTTAAATTCGAGTTTAATGCTTAAGTTGTTAGTTGTTTGGTTAAGTTTAGTTTAGTTGGCATTCAATTTTCATTAGGAATTTAGTAAAAACTTTCTTCGATTAGCTTAGATTAAGAAGTTTCATGTATTCCTAATGTATTAATCTTAACTCCATTGGATTGATCCTCAAATATGCAATGACATGAGCACATTTGGGTAATTGGTATTCGAAATTATCCTTTATCATTCTCTCAGCCAAGATCATTGCTAATCTTAAAGATAACCAAGAGCTTGAAGTTCTTACAATTGATGTGCTTGAATAGCTTCCTTAGGGGAAGGATGTGCTTGAATCACTTCCTTAGAATTCATGTAGTATCATATTATTTCTTCCATGATAATAATTGATATAAAATATCATATACTAATTATTTAGTGTTATTTGCAGGGATATTCATAGCTGACTTTGAGCAAGATGACCTAAATCATTGGTTATTCTGTAGTTCACGCAAGGTTCCTGCATATAAAAGGGTTCAATGAGAAGGGAAATATAAAAATGGAAAGATGGTAGACAAGTGGATGCTTTGCAAATACACACTCTATCTAAGAGGAGACAAGTCGTGGCAGCTCTCAAGGTTTTCACCTCACCAGATATTTTAAAGTTATATACACAATGAAACATAAGACTGTTTCAATACTAACAAACCCGAGAGCTATTATTGCAACAGAGATCCCACCTTCTCAAATTGCCTTTTCCTTGGACATCAAAGCTCAATTTGCACTATTTGATTTTAAAAGGCAACACCGTGCTGAAGTTGATTATTGTTGTGACTACGACAGAGGACTTGGATTATCTGGTAGAGAATCGAGTCTGCCGATTAATTTGGTAGACTTCTACACAGAAATCAAAGAGTATAAATTTTTAAATAAATTTCTTCATTTGCTTATAGCAAATAAGAATTTTGGAATTCTAAAACTTTCTGATGATTGTCTCAAAGTACCTCTTTGGGAATCATGTAATACAACATGATATTATTCCATACTAATATGAAATGTTTATCTAACTTTTGGATTTGACTGTAGAGATGTTTAGGTTTGACTTGGAGCGAATGGCTAAACCACCAAAATGGCTTTTTTTCTAGCTCATTCAACGTTCCTAATACTAATCAGTTCAAGTGGATGGGGAAATATGATACGGTAGTATGCGGAGTGAGATGTCGCAAGTTAAAGCCAATGTCTAGAGAAGATGAATTGTGGGAACTGCACCATTATTCACTTGCCGATAACCGAGACAAAGCCTTGTATATAATGCGCTATGCAACCTTAACTACAAATCTAAGCCATCATCTAAATCAATTTCAAAGAAGAGAAAAATGATGGAAACTAGAACATCAAAGAGTAATGAAAAACCATTGCACAAAAACCGAAAAGGCCTGGATGAACAATTAGCAGCGTCAAGAACAAGCAGTAAAGATGTTGGGTCTCCTTTTTTTAAGGGTTTAAAGTTTAAGAATTAAGCTAATTATTAAAATTAGAGTGGTGACATAAATTTAAATTGAAAAAGTCATGTTCATCCGACGAAATTGATTTCTACTCTTCACGAAAACAAAATCACCAGGCTACACATATTTAGAGATACAAATTTTTTTGGTCAAATAGATATACTTTTTTAAGATATGGATTTAGTAAAAATTTAAAAGAAATATTTGACAATTAAATTCATTTTTTCGACGGGGATAACAGATTTAACCCAAAGGCAAGAGGTGTCATGAAAGTGACTAAGCACAATTTTCAACCTATATAAACACACACACACACAAAAAAAAAAAAAACAGCTGTCTCACCTAGCCACATTGATGTTATTACAAATTTACAATTCAAGACAATGACGATTGCATATACATATAATTTACATATACATATAAATTTACATATATATATATATATATATATTTGTGTGTATTATACATATAGAGAACTAAAAAACGTGAAGGCCACAAACTCAAATATCTCAAAATCTGTAGCTTTCAAAATTTATAAATAAAAACTTAAGGCTAATCATCTGATTTGACAGCAATATGTTTTTGTTGCACTTATATACTTAATATAATGATAAACGACAGCTTCCTCACTGGTTATTAAAGAGAACGTCATTTGTTAATCAGCAAAGATTAGATGATAGAAATGAAAGATTGTGTTTGAGACTTGAGAGGCATGTATATGAACATTGGTGGATCGAATTTTGTATAACACACATTCATATGATTAGGAATTTATGCTTTTTAATCTATTTTAGATATATAGGCCTTATTTTCGTCAGATGCCAACAAATTATTTATAAATTTGCAAGATTTATCGAATGATGCTATAAATTACCATGATTTTGATTTTCGGGATTGCACTCATTTGTACGGTACTGAAACCCATTTTAAGTAAATCATCAACTACACAATTTTATAACTAAATCAATTATTTTAAATAAAATTGGAACGAAGATGATGGAACTCATCAATTTCCGAAGCTAAAGAGGGTCATTTTTCCTCTTCATTGATCAGCTTAACCATCTAGAGGCAATCCGATTCGAAAGACATTGACGATTCTCCCAGCGTTAAGACGTTTTCATGGCCCATAATAGCGTATTAAATTCGGCATGAAGGGGGGATAAAGTTATTTCCTTCGCAAAGGTGCCAAACCTTTGCCTTCTGTTCTCGAGCTCTATAACACAACCACCACCAAAAGTTACATCATCACCTACCCAAGAGGCGTCTAGTTGGCAGCGAGGTCTTTGTCCGATACTTTCTCCACCTAAAGGGGGGCATGAATGTTTTTCACTTACTTCGCTTATTTGTGAGACCATTTGTGCTATTTTCCAGCTTTCTGCTTCATGGATAGTGAATTGCAGGGTATCGATGAGAGATATCTCCTTACCATTAAAAGCTTTGTCATTCTTAGCCTTCCAAATATACTAGATTATCCACGGGAAGGCGTCTAGGGAATTCTCCATTGTCCCGTCTTCCTTTGCAGTTTGCAAGCCAAAGGAGATAGTCAAAATTTATGTATAAAAACTCACACGAGAATGAGCTCGGACTTGTCGGAATCACTGAGAGCGCCCAGGTCTGGATTTTCAGAGGGCATTCTGATGTGCTCAGGTTTTAACCCTATATGTAACTACTGCAAGTGCACAGCAATACGAAGTAGTAATGTAGGGATCGAATCCACAAGGACCAAGCGTTACGACTATGAGAATGCAGGATGAAACTAAAGCTAAGACAAATGACAGAGTTTTGCTGGTTTTATGTTTTCGAAACTAAGAACAACAACTAAAACGATATAAGTTCAAATAAGGAAAGCGTTAAGCCTCGGGTGACGTTGCGGGAAATCACGAATAACGGTTAATGTATCTTAAACAGGGGTTTGCTTTAAGAATCGTCTAGAACTCAAACCTAATAATAGATTAACCTCCTCCCGGAGTATTAATCCCTATGCTTAAAACCATGAATACTAACTCCCGCTGAATTCAAATGTTATAAGCATGCTTTTCTAGTTCGATTTGATAGGTTCACAAGAACGCCTTAACATCAACTCCCGTTAGATAAGGACGCTTTGCTCATCTAGGATAATTCCGGCATCTAGACGGACACTCCCGTGCGCTAGATAACCCAAGATCATGAACTAAGTGATCAGTTGAATTCAAGCAATAAGAACTCCCTAGACGAAGAATCCACCGAATAAATCCTCGTTTAATCTATCCTAAACCGTCAAATCATGAAATCCCTTAACACCCTTGGCCTAACTAGGAAACTACTCACTCATGATTGCAGAACAAATACAGAGAAAATATGAAGAACACATGATAAACAAAAACAGAAATAGAAGAGAGATTAAGAAAGCTTCTCCAATTATGTAGATCCAAAGGTTTGCTTTCCAAGCTTACAAATCACCCAGAAGATAGAGAGAGAT
>PKMM01018733.1:594619-618139 GCA_002933915.1 Eutrema heterophyllum
AAGATCGTCCGGTTTAATCCCGTTGATTAATGTGAGGTAGTGACTCTCGAACCGGACGCCTTCACGTCTAGGCCATGGAGCTGCGGTTAATGGAGGTGTTTCCGAGGCAGAGGCCGCATTAGGATCAACTCGTCGTTGCCTCGGTTCCTTCCGTGTCTTTGTTGCCACCGCTTTGCCTTTGGATCTAGTAGCCATTATCTGCAAGAAAAACAACGTCTAAGATGTTTTTCCAAAATACGGCAAAAATTCAAAATCGGATTTGAGATCATGAGTTTGGCAACGAGATTATGCAGGCAAGTAAAGATATCATTAACGACTTCAAACTCACAACAATCTCCAATTAGAACCTCCAAATTTCCAACAATTCTCTTTTTCCACAAATTTTTCAAAATTCTCACAATCCACAATTCAATCCTAGAACACAAATACTAGGTGTTTCCAAGCAATGCCCAACTCAAAACCGGTTCATAGCATGTGTACAAAGCATGAATCTATCCAAGCACAAGCTATAAACAAGAATTTGATTTTCACAATTTCTACCTAGAATTTTCGGATTGAACAAGAGAGATTCGAGTGCCATACCTTTGCAGATCGAGAATGATGATACCAGAAACAGAAAGAGCTCGAAAAATCGAGTGAGATAGACCCAAAAATCGTTGAAATCCGTTGAGAAACAAGGAAGTTATGGAAATTGGATTTCAAAATCCAAAATCCCCTTAAGAACACTTGTGTCACGAAAATTGTGAAAGAAAAAAAAAAAGGTTTGGATCGATTTTATGGGGAAAGGAAGGAAGGAAATCTGTTTTTCGGTTTAAATCAAGTGGGAGTAAACCGGTTTGTAGACCAAAAATTCGATTCGGTTTACCTGTTCCTGGATCGATCGATCCAGGCCGTAGGATCGATCGATCCAGCCTTACCCCTTCGCGTGAAGTCTGGCCCGGTCGATTCAGCAATTCCCCGATTAATTGGATCGATCGATCCATAAGGAGGATCGATCGATCCAGATTTCCAATTTTTTTTTTTTTTTTTTTTTAAGAAAGCTAAGATGTAGAAAAATTAGTGAAAACAAATCGAAAAACAAAATTATATACACTTACCGGTGGGTTGCCTCCCACCAAGCGCTCGTTTTTAGTCATTAGCTTGACTCCGGGGCCGTTTAGGCGAGACGAGGATCACCGAGAGGAACGGTGAATCCCGCAGCAATTTCGTTGTCAGCGAGATATGGCTTAAGACGCTGACCATTGACAACGAATTCTCCTCCTTTTCGGTTACGCAACACGACCGCGCCGTAGGGACGGACTTCCTTAACCGTGAAAGGACCGGACCATCTTGACTTTAGTTTTCCAGGAAAAAGTCTCAAGCGAGAGTTGAAAAGAAGCACCTGGTCATTGGCCGAGAAATTCCTTGGGATAATCTTTTTGTCGTGATAAGCCTTGGTTCGTTCCTTGTAAATCTTGGAGTTCTCATACGCTGCTTGGCGGAGTTCGTCCAACTCGTTTAGCTGGATCAACCTTCTCTCGGACGCGGTTTTGATGTCGAAATTTAACAATTTCACTGCCCATGCCGCCCTGTATTCGAGTTCCACTGGAAGGTGACACGGTTTTCCATAGACAAGATGAAATGGGGTCGTGCCAAGAGGTGTCTTGTAGGCGGTTCTGTACGCCCATAGTGCGTCATCGAGTTTCACGGCCCAATCTTTGCGTGTAATGTTCACCGTCTTTTGAAGAATGCTCTTGATCTCGCGGTTGGATATTTCAACTTGTCCGCTCGTCTGAGGGTGATAAAAAGTGGCCACCTTATGCTTAACGCCGTTCTTCCTCAAGAGTTTCTCGAATAGTTTGTTGATGAAATGCGACCCTCCATCGCTTATCACAACCCTCGGAACTCCAAATCTCGGGAAAATGACAGATTTGAACATCTTAAGGACCACCTTGGAATCGTTAGTCGGACTCGCCATTGCTTCGATCCACTTGGATACGTAGTCCACCGCAACAAGGATGTACTTATTCCCGAAAGAAGATGGAAAAGGACCCATGAAGTCGATTCCCCAACAGTCGAACACCTCAACTTCGAGAATATAATGTTGAGGCATCTCGTTTCTTTTGTTGATGTTCCCTTGCCGTTGACAGGCGTCACAGTTTGAAACATAAGCGTGAGCATCACGGAACATGGTCGGCCACCAGAAACCGGCCTGCAGCACCTTAGATACGGTCTTGAACGTAGCAAAATGTCCCGCATAATTCGACCCGTGGCAATGAAATAGAATTCCCGGGATTTCTTCCTCCGAGACACAACGTCTATAGAGGCCATCGGAACAATGCTTGTACAGGTACAATTCATCCCAAAAGTAATGTCTGATGTCCCGCAAGAATTTCTTCTTTTTGTATCCCGCAAAACCGTCCGGCTTTACATCTGCAGCAAGGAAATTGGCAATTTCACCAAACCAAGGGATGTCGGGAAGTTTACCGGCCCGAACGTACAGTGAGCCATCCTGTAAAACCTCGATCGCATATACATTCTCCTCGGGAAGGTAGTCATTGATGGGAACCTCCTCGTCGATGCGCATCCGGGACAAATGATCGGCAACTCCATTCTCGATCCCTTTCTTGTCTTTAATCTCGAGATCAAATTCTTGCAACAACAGCATCCATCGCAACAACCGCGGCTTCGAATCCTTCTTGCTAAGTAGATACTTCAATGCGGCATGGTCGGTGTGAACTAAGACTTTAGACCCCACCAAATACGTCCTGAATTTGTCAAATGCGTAGACGACCGCGAGAAGCTCTTTCTCCGTTGTACCGTATTTGCATTGGGCGTCATCAAGAGTTCTGCTGGCATAATAGATAACGTGCACTCTCTTGTCTTTTCGTTGTCCCAAAACAGCGCCCACTGCGTAATCACTGGCGTCACACATCACCTCAAAAGGTAACTCCCAGTCTGGCGGTTGGACAATAGGGGCGCTAACAAGTGCTCCTTTAATCATGTGAAAGGCCGCCAAACACTCATCATTGAAATCGAACTTCACATCCTTGCATAGAAGCTGCGTCAACGGTCTAGCAATCTTCGAGAAGTCCTTGATGAATCGCTTATAGAAACCAGCATGTCCGAGGAAACTCCGGATGCCTTTGACAGATGTTGGCGGTTGCATATTCGTCATCACCTCTATTTTGGCCTTGTCTACTTCGATCCCCTTCTCCGAAATTCTGTGGCCCAAAACGATCCCATCCTTTACCATGAAGTGGCACTTCTCCCAGTTTAGAACCAGATGTTTCTCCTCACATCTCTTTAGTACCCTTCACAAATTAGAAAGACATTCAGCAAATAATGGTCCGTAGACTGAGAAATCGTCCATAAAAACCTCCATTATGTCCTCAATCATGTCGGTGAAGATTGACATCATGCAGCGTTGAAACGTGGCTGGCGCATTACACAAACCAAATGGCATTCTGCGATAAGCATAAGTGCCATAAGGACATGTGAAAGTGGTCTTCTCCTGGTCATCGGGATGAATTGGAATCTGAAAGAAACCAGAATAACCGTCTAGAAAACAGTAGTAAGGGTGGTTAGCCAATCTCTCAAGCATTTGATCGATAAAGGGTAGAGGAAAATGATCTTTTCGAGTTGCAGCATTCAATTTCCTATAATCGATGCACATTCAATGACCAGTGACAGTTCTAGTCGGGATTAACTCATTCCTATCGTTTTCAACTACTGTCAAACCGCTTTTCTTAGGTACTACATGTACCGGACTCACCCATGTACTATCAGATATAGCATATATGATACCAGCCTCTAGAAGTTTCATTATCTCTTTCTTCACAACATCTTTCAGATTCGGGTTTAACCGTCTCTGATGTTCTACAGAAGTCATCGATTCATTTTCTAGATGTATCCTATGCATACAAAGATCTGGTGAGATTCCCGTAATGTCATCTAGTGAATAGCCTAGTGCTCTACGATATTTCCTCAATTCACACAAGAGTAAGGCAGTTTCTACGTTGTTCAGTTCAGCGTTGATGATGACAGGGTATGTGTAGTTAGGACCAAGAAACGCGTACCTTAGCCCAATGGGAAGCGGTTTGAGCTCGAGTTTTGGAGCTTTGAGTTCGCTCCATGGATTGTCAATAGGTACGGGAGACTCAGCAATTGGCGATTGCTCCTCATTTTCGTCAAGTGCGACAAATGCTACCATCTTCTCCATCATCTTGCTGGAATCCAGCATCTTTGCATAACCCGTTGTGTCCTCGTTCAAGTACCCAAATTCTCCCTCGGACTGTGTCAAAGCGATCTCGAGAGGATCATTCACCAGCATCTCATCTGCTGCCCCTTCGGTGGCTTCGGTAACGTAGTCAATCCAAAACGTCTGTCCATCGATGATTGGCTTTTTCAGCATCCTATCCACTTCGAACTTCATTATTAGATCTCCTAAATGAAGATCGATCTTGCCCTTTTGCACGTCGATAATGGCTCCAGCCGTAGCCAAGAAAGGTCGTCCCAAGATGAGGGGATCCTTTGGCTCTGTTTCTAGCTCCAGAACCACAAAGTCCGCTGGTATATAGCCATCTCCAATTTTTACCGGCAAGTCTTCCAGAATACCAAGTGGAATTTTCACGGAACGGTCCACAAATACCAATGACACTCTAGCTGGCTTGAATGACGTGAGACCAAGGCGCTTAGCAACGGAATAGGGCATGAGGTTAACGCTAGCTCCCAAATCGCAGAGAGAATGCTCAAAGGTTAGAGGTCCAATCTGCACAGATAGAACGAATCTCCCCGGGTCCTCAAGTTTTTCTGGCATTCTTCCTTGCAGCACGGCACTGCACTCTTTAGTGATCATCATCACGCCTTCGTCACTTGTAATCTTGTTTGTGACCATGTCCTTCACATACTTCTTCAAGGCAGGAACCATCTGGACCGCATCGATAAAAGGAAGCCTCACCGAAAGCTCGTTCACTAGCGTTTTACACTTTGCTTGCTCAAGATCTCTTTGTGTCTTCTTCGGGCGCCTAGGGTAAGGAACCTTAGGTACATAGACACGTGCTGGGGGAGGTACAGGTGCCTCCTCGAGTTCTTGTGGTTTGGACGAGGAGCTTGCCTCATCAACTACGTCATCGTCTTTCACATTTACGGTCTCGGGAATCTTCTCTTTTCCCTTGGACTCAACCGCGGGTTCAATCTCTTTCCCACTCCTCAATGTGATTGCTTGAACGAACTCATTCTTCGGGTTTTGTTCCCCTTTTCCCGGAAGAACTCCACTAGGTCTCTTAATTGCTTCCGCCGTTTGAGCCACTTGAGTGTCAAGTTTCTTCACATGGGTTTGAATGGCCTCGAATTTGCTGTTGAGATCCTGATACATTCCATCCACCTTGACGTTAATCTCATTAGCCGTCTTTTGTTGATTGACCATCAATTGTTGCATCATCGCCTCAAGCTTAGACTCTTGGCTGGGTTGAGGATTGTTGAATTGTTGTTTCTGCTGAAAACCGCCTTGGTTTTGGAAACTGTTCTGTCCTCGGTCTTGCCCGAACTGTTGTCTCGGCTGATAACCGCCTTGGTTAGGCACAAACTGTTTCTGCTGGAAACCGCCTTGCGCATATGGCTTCCGTTCTTGACCTTGCACCCCTTGTTGACCTTGGAAACCCTTAGAGAATATGCTCACGCCCTGATTTGGAACGGTCGGTTTTGGCTGAAAACCGGTTTGCTGCGGGTAAACTTGGTCTTCCGGGTTTTCAACGTTGGTGCTTCTGTATGAGAAATTAGGGTGATTTCTGTAATTCTGGTTGAAGCCTTTGTTGAAGAACCCCTGATTCTGTACGTAGTTCACCTCATCTTCGTACTCTTGTTCTTGCTCAGCACTCTCTTTATAGAGTCCTTCTTCTCTAGTCTCTTCACAAGAGTTGACAGCTTTTTGATTTCCTTTAAGTAGTGCTGCAATGCCATTGACCTTTGCGAAAAGCTCATCCATCCTTTGCGCTTCAACACCACTCACGCGCCTCGTTCTATCATACTCGGGATTGCGATGACTTGAGCTCGCAGAAAGATTTTCAATAAGCTCATAAGCTTCCTCCTTTGTCTTTGTCATGAAGTTACCATTGCTGGCCGCATTTAGACAATTCTTGGAGTCCCAATCCACTCCATCGTAGAAGATGTTCAGCACTTGTTCGTCGGAATAGCCATGATGAGGGCATTCCCTTAGATATTCTCTAAATCGCTCCCATGCTTCATTGAAGGGCTCACCGTTGTTCTGTTGAAACTGAGTAATCTTGATTCTGAGAGAAGCGGTCTTGGATTTGGTGTAGAACTGATCCAAGAAGGCTGATCGGATTGCGTCCCAAGAAGTCAAAGAACCCGGCTCTAGAGATTTGAGCCATCTCGCTGCTCGATCAGCTAAGGAGAAGGAGAAAAGCTTGCACTTTAAATAGTCTGCAGGGACTCCATTTGAGCTTGTAGTGCTGCAAATCTCTTCGAACATTTCAATGTGATCCATGGGATTCTCCGAAGCTTTCCCATAGAAAAGATGTCTCTCGACAAGAGCAATGATCTGAGGTTTGATCTCGAAGTTCTGCCTCTGAATAGGCGGTGGACGAATAGCAGTTCTGTCCTGGTAGAATTGGTGCGGAGTATCAATACCCCCGATAGGTCTGCGTGGAGGCTGTCTTTGGTTCAACTGGTGTTGAGCAGCAGCAGCTTGCCTCCGAGCTTCAGCTCGTCTATGGACATCAGCAGCAGCAGCTGCTTGGTTTGCATTGGCGTTTAAATCGCCATCTCCATCATGAGCAAGAGGAGGAGGGTTCAAGAGGTTCCCTTCCTCACCATACTCGTGATGTTCGTCTCCATCAACAGGCAGATTCTGATTGTCCGGTAAGTTCGCCATTTCTCTCCTTCGCAATCTAGCTCTGTTGTTTTCTCGTTCCACTCTTGCCAAATCGTCGTTGTTCAACTCAAGTAGATTTTCAGAGCCTTGGCTTCTGGTCATGTACCTGAGATGCACGGAAAAGAGCAACAATAAAACGAGTTAGTAACGACAAAAAGAAATTCTTAGTCTGAACTTTCGTCCAAGACTCATAGGCAACAATTGGTCCCCGGCAACGGCGCCAAAAACTTGATGTGGTCAGGTTTTAACCCTATATGTAACTACTGCAAGTGCACAGCAATACGAAGTAGTAATGTAGGGATCGAATCCACAAGGACCAAGCGTTACGACTATGAGAATGCAGGATGAAACTAAAGCTAAGACGAATGACAGAGTTTTGTTGGTTTTATGTTTTCGAAACTAAGAACGACAACTAAAACGATATAAGTTCAAATAAGGAAAGCGTTAAGCCTCGGGTGACGCTGCGGGAAATCACGAATAACGGTTAATGAACCTTAAACAGGGGTTTGCTTTAAGAATCGTCTAGAACTCAAACCTAATAATAGATTAACCTCCTCCCGGAGTATTAATCCCTATGCTTAAAACCATGAATACTAACTCCCGTTGAATTCAAATGTTATAAGCATGCTTTTCTAGTTCGATTTGATAGGTTCACAAGAACGCCTTAACATCAACTCCCGTTGGATAAGGACGCTTTGCTCATCTAGGATAATTCCGGCATCTAGACAAACACTCCCGTGCGCTAGATAACCCAAGATCATGAACTAAGTGATCAGTCTAATTCAAGCAATAAGAACTCCCTAGACGAAGAATCCACCGAATAAATCCCCGTTTAATCTATCCTAAACCGTCAAATCATGAAATCCCTTAACACCCTTGGCTTAACTAAGAAACTACTCACTCATGATTACAGAACAAATACAGAGAAAATATGAAGAACACATGATGAACAAAAACAGTAATAGAAGAGAGATTAAGAAAGCTTCTCCAATTATGTAGATCCAAAAGTTTGCTTCCCAAGCTTACAAATCACCCCCCAAGATTCGAGAGAGATACAAAGACAAGTTCTTTTCATACATATGAGATCCCTCTCTTATTTTTTTGTCTTTTTTCGTCAAAGGGAAGAAGAAATTAGGTAAAATAGTACAAAACACGTTTTTTAAACTGTTTTCAGGGGCTGGATCGATCGATCCAGGTAGGGTGGATCGATCGATCCCATCTTTTTGGAGGATCGGTCGGTCTGTATCTTGGAACGATCGATCCAGCTTTTGTCCGATTTTGTGGATCGATCGATCCACTGAGGGGATCGATCGATCCCATCCATTTCTTCGAGGATCGATCGGTCTGGATCTTGGAACGATCGATCCAGATTTTGTCCGATTTTGTGAATCGATCGATCCAGGTAGGGGATCGATCGATCCCATCTTTTTTTGCTCGGTTTCGCCGTTTTTCCTTTCTAGGCCTCCGGATTCCGTCCCGAAATGCTTTTACACCTGAAATGACTCCTAGAAGACTAAAACACTTGAAAAAGACTCGATTATATACAAAAAACACAAGTTGGAAAACGTCAAAAACGCAACACATCACATTCGAAGAGTAGATGATTAATTGATTCTACCTCCGCTCTACATCTCGGACAGAACCGGTCCGTACCGCAGTGACGATTTGCAAGGTTATTACACACATGGACACATCTCGAAAATGTCTGCCAGAGGAAAGTGTTTGATCTTTCTTGCTGTTTCAAAGTCCAGGCTTTGCTTGTTAGAGGTGTGATATTGGGTTCGAGGATGTGTTGAGGACCTTCATCTTCATTCAGCTGATTCACGAGTGCATAATCTGTTTTTACCGAATAAATACTTGACTTTGTATGATTCCAATAATAGACATCCGCCTTATAGCCTCGGTTCGGCTTGATACTTCGAATTAACGGTATATCCTCAGGAGCTATTAGAATCTGCAAGATCTCCATTTTCCATTCCTTGGTGTTTTGGTCTGTTGACTAATGCTGGTATGGACGGAACTAATGGTATTTATTAATCATGCCATACTCATTGTGTTGAAGCATGTACCATGTATTTCAGTTTATTATAGTTTTTCAAGTTGTTCGACCAAATCTTTGATTGCATTGCATATATGTATTGCCATATTGGTTTAATTGATGAATGAAAAAAACAATGATTTCCTACACAATCAAATTAATATAATTGAACCAATTTTTTAAAAACCAAAGACCTTTACACTAGTTGTTAGCCACTATGCTGGTTTCCTCGCACGGTTAAGATTCGATCTTTTCTTCCTTCCATGGAATTATGACTCCAAATAAAGACGGTGTAGGGCTGGTGAAATAGTATCAATTTTGATAACTTTTGATATTATTCTATATTTTCTGCACCGTCTCATCCCGTTTAACCTATATAATGATCTCAAAACTAAACCATTGATATTATTAAAGGGGTAGTGGCATAGTGTAGTATTACGGGGATGGTTCTCTTGTGTCCCAGATTCAAACCTCATTAAAAACAGATGGTTATTTTTTAAATCGGAATATCTAAAAACTGATTCCACGATTATGGACAAGAAAATCTGAAACTCTCACAGTTTATCAGAAAAAAAAATTATTAATCAAAAGGAAAAATTTGATAAATGTTATTAGTTATATTTAGTGTTATAACCTATTTCAGTCGCAAACACTTGTTTTTTTTTTTTGACCAAAAGTCGCAAACACTTGTTACAATATTTGTTGATACCATTTACATTTCACATTTATTTTTATAATGTTTAAATTTTATTTGATATGCTAAAACAAAATCAAGAATTTGAAGCCATAGTATACGACCAAATTATGTTTCAAACACTTGAATAACAATTAACACCTATTGTATATGAGTGGATGAAAAATTAGTTATCGGGTGGAATTAGTAGTTGAACTAAAACTCGTGGAATGGATTACCTAAACCTTTAACTAATTTACTTATACATAACTCTTGAAATAAAACATATTTTCTCCTTGTCCTTATCGGATAAGATATTCGTTTTCTGTTTTCAGTTAAAAAAATATACAAATTTTATATTCTCCAATAATTGATAAAGAATATACTTCATATTTATTTAATATTACCACTACTCTTTCTGTCTTTCATGTCTCCTCCCATTTTTTTATTTGTCTTTAAATATCATTCCAATCTCGAACAATCCTAGTTTTTTCTGTCTTTTGTCTCTTTTCTTTTTTCTTCTTCATCTTCTTCATCTCATCTTCCTCTTCAATCATTTGTAAACACAAATTTATTTTTGTTCTTTTTAACATTATCGTAGAAGTAGTTCGGATCTATATAAGTAGACAGACATTTATTGTTGTGTTGGGA
The DNA here is from genome assembly GCA_002933915.1 of Eutrema heterophyllum. Lineage (NCBI taxonomy): Eukaryota > Viridiplantae > Streptophyta > Magnoliopsida > Brassicales > Brassicaceae > Eutrema > Eutrema heterophyllum. The sequence goes on from PKMM01018733.1 coordinate 604,856, forward strand.
TTTGAGCATGGCTACAAGATTCAAAGGGCTTTATCACAAGAGCTTCAAGTGTTTCTCCGACATTATTGGTAAATAGATTAAAATTTTCTAATCTTGTTTAGCTTTATCAAATGGACATAAATTAACCATTCAAATGATTACATAATGGATTTAATGAGAACTTCCTTCTGTAGATGAGAAGGAGGAGGAGATGGAAATTGGATATCCTACAGATGTCCGACACGTGTCGCATATCGGTTGGGATAGTTCATCGAGTAGTGCACCTAGTTGGGTAAGACATTTTTTTTTTTTTTGGTTTCTTTCAAAGTACAACGTTAATCGATGTTGGTTAAGTCTGAACCGGTTAATTGAATTTTACAGCTACATGAATTCAAGACGAGCAACAACGTTTTAGAGCCAAATTCATCGTGGCCGTTTCAAGGCAAGTTTTTTCTTTCTATATTATTTAATTTGTGCCTATGTCAATGATCAAGCGATTCAAGCCTATAAATAAATGATTTAAGCAGGTCTATAAATATACTTCTTGATCAATGGATGTATAAATTTAGTTAATTAAAACAAAATATTGAGATATTATGTATCTGTATATGTTTAATAACATAAATTCTAATTATATTTATTTTAAAAATATATAGATTTGAAATCAGCCATGGAAGCATTTGGAGAAGTTGAAAGCAGCAAAGAATTGGAGAGAGAGTCAACAAAACAAAACCTGAAGAAGAAGCTCTCCTCAAAAGCCTCTCTATTGTGTAATCCATGGTCACCAAGATTCTCAAGATCAAGCAAGGTCCTTGCTTAATTAATTTAAATTTAATTTCCCATGCCATTGTTTATATAATAATATAGAGAATATAGTGAGATATCAATTCTAATGTTTTCATTCGAGATATATCCTTTCAAAAGTGTGTACAAATTAATATTCAAAGTGTCTTTGCAATGATATTGGAATGGTTTTACTAAGTTCCTTTTTTAGTAAGTTGAGGTTAGATATTTTATTAAGGTCTTAAGATGTTTTTAGAATAATTTTAGTAATTACTCATATAAAATTTTGAGGGAAAACAAACAGTATGAAAAAACAATTGATTTGTTTTCAAAACAAAACAAATTTTTCCTTTTGTCTGATTTTATTTTTGTCCGGTTATGAATGTGATGGAAAGAAACTATGGAAGGTATGAAAAACTTTATACTATTGTCACTAACTGTGATTATTGTAGATGGATTCACTTAATTTCACAACCCTTTATCCTTTGTTTTTGTCTATTCGTTTTTTAAGTTAATGTTTATAAACTTTAGAAGTTTATGTTTTCTTTTACATCAAAGTCTAACTTACAACTTCTTTTTCAACAATATACACTAGCCGATTTTTAATTTGTCACTATAAATCACAACCAATAAGAAGTTATAACTTTTTAACTATAATTTTCTTAAAAATATATGTAAATTCCTCTATTTAAATGGAATAGGTAGTTTTACACACACAAAATGGAATAAGTAGTTACCATAACTTCTCTTCAACAAGATACATCTAAATTTTTTATGTGAAATTTCTAATACGTTCGTTAGAATGATAAATTTTCTAAATATTCATCTCAACAAAATCTCATATCAACTAGACCAAGTCCGAGCGGATCGATTTTATGGTCGGATTGGTTGGACCATCATATTGGAACAGTTTCGATTTGATTAGCGTATGTTTGAACTCAGATTCCAACTCAAAACTAATTAGATAGAAGTGAATTTTTATTAAGATTCAAAATATAATGAAATGGTCAATAAAGTTTATGTATTCATAGGTCCATGTGCTTTTGCTGATATGGGAACTGGCATATTTTAAAGCCTTGACTCTTGACGAATGGACTAAAAAAGCTTGATGCTTCGTTCGCATGGGCTAAACATTTGCCTAGAATATATGTTCCGGCCCGTTTCTTATTAGACCATCTCCAAAGGTAGACTCTTAACATGGGGTGCTTAAAACAAAAATAAATTTTAAATTAATAAATGATGTTGAATAGTATAATGAATAGTGTAAGAACCTCATAGATGGGGTGCTTAAATAAGAGATTTAGTAACCCCATCAATGAATAGTTAAGCATCCCAACTAAATTTTTAATATTTTTAATGTTGTAATAGTGTAAGAGACTCATGTTAAGAGTCTCCTTTTGGAGATGCTCTTAGTATCACTATTTTTTAGGAAGTAACGAATAGTGTTTAGTCACCAAGAACAATGGAAACGATAGTGTTCAGTCACTAAGTTCCCAAAAAATTATAGAATGCAGAAACTTATTCAAGGCAAGTTTTATATATTGTCATAAGGCCCATACCTTTTTTTAATTTTAAAAAATTTCTCCTTCTTGAGGAAAAAGAGCAGTTGTAGGAAATATTAATAAACTTTTTTTAAGTAATATTTTAACAAAAGAAGTAATATTAGTTAAATATATTATACAAAATGTGAACAGCGCAACAACGAAAACGACTTGGGATTCAATATCAATCGTTAGTGTTGTCCGGATCAACGAGCTTCGTTTATGATCATTGAACCATTTTTGTTTACTGTTTTGGGTTCGATCCCAGTAAACCTAAAATTATTACGGCGAGCAAAAAAGACCCTTCAAAAACAACGCAATTCATAAAATACCGTAAAGACATTAAAATTTAAATACATTTGAAATTAGGATTAATTGTTTATGATTAAGAGAAAATCCGCAAATGGGATAGTTTTCGAGTTATTTATTTGTTCAAAAAAGTAGCTTTTCTTCTCTTATGCCACTTGAGTAGTTTTAATAGTTTTAACTGTTTTGAACAATGTGTAAATATCGAACGGTAGACCATCGTATAGACAGTTGATAGTAGAGAGTGTTTACGTTCCAAGACTTGGAGTTAATTAGTGTTTACGATTGATGGTTTAAAATTTAAATTTTAGTATTTAATTTTATTCTTTTTTTTTCGGATGTTCTTACCCATGTTCGAAAATGCGTCTTAGGCGGCCGGTTCCGCGGCGGTTATGCGCTAGACGGCTCCCAACCGCCGGGATTATACCCAATTCTAATATAATCGGATCCTTCAAAAAAAGTTAAAAATTTTCTGCAATCCAAGTCATGAATCAATAGTTATCTGTTAAATCTATTATATTTGGCTATAAAACAACAAGAAAAAAAATTATGTTTAAAATCGGGAAGAAACGCTGTAAAAAAGATCGGGAAGAAACCATGGGGGCGGCGACTAGGGTTTCAGAGGTTTTAGGAAGAATAAGATGGTAAAAGAGTTATTTATCATTCATAAAGGAGAATCGGAAAAAACTCATACTCACGCCTACTACAACTCAACCTGCTACCAAACTACTAGAGTAATAACCACTGGGCTAAGTTGACTCTCCAACAACATTCTCCAAATTTAATATATAAACACATGTATAGGTTAAAATTACAAAAACTAATCCTCGATTAATCTCAAATTTATTTGCTAGGCGCAAGACCCAATCCGAACGTCCGATTAGCGCCTATCAAAATTTTAAACATTGGTTCTTACTGTATATTTTTCACCGTCCCACAAATATATACATCATTCACACGTTCGTGTACCATCCATCATTCGGCATCTATTGTCCACTGTCTACATAATAGGCTTGACTGGTATGTCAAGTGAATAGCAAAATAGTTGAATAATAAAATAACGGAAGTAATAGAACAAAAAAACTTAAAACTGAATGCACTTAAAACGTTAAAAATTACTATTTATTAATAAATGAAGTTTTGTAAAAACTAGTTATAAATTTAAAATGTGAGGGATGAATTAAAAAACAACTTGTTAATTTTCACTTTTTATCATCTCGTGCTTAATATATTGTGAATGGTATGTATTCATCAGAATCACATTTTCAAAACGTGAAAAAGCTAAATAACATTCAAGCCCAATCAGTTTTTTTCTTCGGTTTATAAAATGATGTTTTTTTTTTTGTTGGATCTGATTTGATATGGTTTATTCTTAATTTTGTTATCCTATTTAATTCTGCTGTGTTACCGAGTAATGATAATTTCAATATCTAATTGTTAAATTAATCAACTACTCATAATATTTCACAAAGCGAACGCGCATAGAGATCAATCAATCAAGTGAACAGTTTGGAAAGCGATATTTCTGATTATTCCTTAATTTCCCCCAATATTACGAACTTTCCTGCAAAATTTTCTTAGCCGTCGAAAATGAACCAACTTTTTTATTTTATCTGGGTTAAAAGTTAATATATATTACAAATACATCATTGGTGCAATGCACTTTTGAAAAAAAAAAAAAAAAAAAAAGAACAGACACAAACCCGTCGAAAATGAACCAAATTTACTTGACCTATACATGCAAAATTTTCCTAGCCGTCCAAAATGAACCAAACTTAGCTGACCTATAAAACACACACACATATATGCAAGTTAACGACACACGTGTTGTATGAATCAGTGTGTTGGTGAAGAGAGTTTGTCGTGTAATGAGAGTTGCGCGCATGTGTTCAACAATATTTTTTTTTTTTATGTTTGTAATTTTCCTTTGAGATATTTTCTGCGGTGAGAATTCCATTTCCAAGATTACATCAATGAGCAGCTGTACGTCCCACATGTGACCAGACTCTCTTTCATTTCAACGGTCCAAATTTTTTAGCGCTAACATAAAACACAAACACACATATACAAAAATACATATTTTTAAGACTTTTCTTCGCATACGTACATATGAAACCATTATATGTTAGTTTTTTTTCTTTATTATTAGATTCGGAATTAATCTCAAGTTTTTAACGGGTCCAAACTAATTTTTTGAACAGGTGTGAGTCGTCCAGTTACATCCCACATGACTAAGAGTTAGTTTGATAATTCCGCATTCGGAAATATTCAATCTCTGACATGGACCTACATAGTCAAATTTTTTCCGAATGAGAACCACTCCACTACAATCTCTTGGTTATTATATCTTAATTCTAATGAACTTAAACCATATATATCTGATTTCTTCCGGTTTTACTTATAACCTTCTTAAATTGATAATCTACTCCACGATCTATAACCAGATCTGATTTCTTCCGGTTTTACAATTATGTGTTCTTCTAACTTAAGGTGATTATGATTTCCACCTACTGGGTGTCCATTTAGTCTTACTCTCGATTTCGGCACATGATTACTTGGTTATAGTTTTTTTTAAAGTATATATTAATTTCGTTAAAGATTAACTTGCATATTGATCTTTTAATTACACAAAGAAAACTTTACATATTGATTGGTCACGTTACTCATTGACCCGTGACACTATTGGCGGCAAGAAAATAAAAATCATGGTCGAAAATAGTTTTAGTCCACAAAGGAGGAGACACTAAAAACCTTGAATATCATAAATCTTTTTCTACATAATGTAAAACTAAATTTTCACCCGCGCATCCGCACGGGGTAAAGTTTTTTGTAAACTAAAATTTGAAATATGTTGAATTTATAATTCTTAGGTTTATAGTAAGAAGATAACATTTTGTTGATTTGTTGTACAATATGTGTTTTGATGTTTATACCATATTTCTAATCCGTGCTATACGAAATCTAGATTCTAATCTGCGCTATGTGTGGGCCAATAATTAGCATATACACTTAAAATCTATATTTTTTAAATTGTTTTTAGTTGTATAACAACGTGTAGCAAATGTGACATATTTATAACAGATTTAGTATGATTTGATATTATTAGGATTTAAGTTAAAATCAAAAAATCTAGCGGAATTCAAACAAATCTCGTTCGATATTTCCAACTTAAAATCTCCAAAATCTAGTATGATTTAATATTTTCCGATATTTTTTATTTTCTGATTTTTTTCTACAAAATAATTGGTGTTTGACAACATGTATAATTAATCCAGATAAATTATAGAAATATATATTTTAATACATGTTTGGACACAAAATATTGCTCCCTGTTTTAATAGTATATATACTTCAGTTTTGGACATATTTAAGGTTAGTAAATGACACAAAAAAATTTTTTTTGCAAATAGACTTCTTATCGGTTTTAAGAAAAATGATATACTTTCAGTTGATAGAAATTTATAGATATACTCTATAAATACCAAGAAAATAATTGGGTAGGTGGAACCGTGCAAGAAAGTTATACTATTTTAAACTTGATATTTGCTTCCTTAACGTAAGACCCAAAGACTAGGATTATTGGGAGGTTGATTTATGAAGAGTTTTAGAGTTTAAGATTTTATTGTTATTGGTTTGTGAATTTTTACATTCTTAATAGATTTTAGTGTTATTTGTTTATGGATTATAACATTTTTTATAAATGAATTGTTATTGTTTGATGATTTTTAAATTCTAATCAAAATCCATTGTTATTCAAAAAGTTTGGATTTTAATGATTCAAAATCCATTGTTATTCAAATAACTCCTCACACATCCCTTGGATTTTCAAAATTTGTTAAAATAAAATTCTTTTATGGATTGTTAAAGGAAAATACACAAAATTCTATGCAAGTTTAATTTTTTTTTACAAATTCAACAAAACTCTATGCAAATTTGACAAATCTTTTAACTTTTAAAATTAACCAATTCTATATAAATACAACTCCCAATAACCCCCTAAACACTTGGTTTCTTCATGGTCTAATAAATAACGTTTTATATAAAAAATCATTTAAAAAAAAAACATTCTTACAAGTATCTTAATGAGTTAGTATAACCAACTAGTATGTATATGATTAAAAACTTTAGCTAACTCATTATGTATGTATAGTCACGAAGAACACCCGTCTTCGCCTTAATAACTCATCCAATTTATTGATAAGAATGTTCGCAGTCGACTATCACTTTATAGTCCTTATACTTTAGGGAACCACAACTATGAGATGGATTTAGGATGTGGTTTGCTACTCGTTGAAAAGTATATAACTACTTAAATGTTGTTTAAATTCTAAATCAATTTTCAAAGTTCAAAAAAAAAAAAAAGCAATCATTGTAAAAACTTTTTTTTACATTCTCTTAAAAAAAAAAACTTTAGCTTACTTTTAATTGATATTTATTAATTATTAGACTTGATTGGAGAAGCGGTAATTAGATGGAGCGTACTATACCGTATATAAGTTACCATTCACATATTTATAAAAAAAGAAGTAAAATACTTGATTGTATCACTTGCGGTCCAAATATACATAAAGCTATCCCATATTTATTATAGAAGAATTTGCAAAAAATGACACTTATTTATATTTTACTTAATATTTTAGCATTTTAGATTTTTTTATTGTTTCTTTTTTGTCAAGACAAATGACAAAAATACTCTCTATATGTCTTTATGTGTACCGTCCACATACGTATACATCATACTGTATATGTATTAGATTATCATGTACAATTCATAAAATGCTACTTTTTAATACTTCACCTGTTTCAAAATATTAGATATTTTGATTAAAAGCACAAAAATTAAGAAATTAATTATTCTTTAAAAAAATAATTATTTAATATTTAATTTAAAACAACTAAACCAATCATAAAAAAGATTGCAGAATACAAATAGTCATAAAACACTAAACACATTTAAAATTTGTATTGAAAAATGAGAACATCCTATATTTTAAAACAAAATAAAAATTCTAAAACATTTTATATTATGAAACAGAGTAAGCAAAACTATTTTTTTCCATATATTTGTACTATTCGAACGACTAATTTAAAATATTTAGACGAAAATACCCATATCATACAAGCCACCATCTTGTAATATTAAAGGGTAATTTCGTAATTAAAAAGATCTGAATTCTGTTTGTCGTTACCCTTTCCCTCCTCTGTTCTCAACCTCCTCAATAATCTCCTTATAAATTCTCTTCTTCTACCTCTTCCATTTTCCCAAGAAAACAAACGTCTCTTTTCTCTTTCTCATACTGAGAAAAATCTCGAACCCACCTCGGGATCATCGTTTTCATCTAAAAAAAAAAACAATGATCTCTTCAATTAAACCGGCTTCATCTTCCTTCTCCACCGTCTCCACCGGCGTAAGGCGGTCAACTCCGACGAATCTCCGATTTTCTCCTTTACCAATCATTAGAATATCCAGCAACCAAAGCTTCAACAACTCCAATGTCTCTCATCAAAAGCCTCTGTACATTTCATCTACCCAGAATTTCAAGCGTGAGGTCAGAGTCGAAGCTTACGAGGCCGATCGATCGCGTCCACTCGACATCAACATCGATCTTCCAGACAAACAGTCGGCGCAGAAGCTAAAAATCGGAATCTATTTCGCGACTTGGTGGGCACTTAACGTTGTCTTCAACATCTACAACAAGAAAGTCCTTAATGCTTTTCCTTACCCGTGGCTAACTTCGACGTTATCTCTCGCTTGTGGGTCTCTGATGATGCTCGTCTCTTGGGCCACTAGAATCGCCGAAACTCCTAAAACTGATATCGATTTCTGGAAAACTCTGTTCCCGGTAAGAAACCAGGGTTTTTCATAAAGTTGTTGCTTGGCGGATTTCATCTCGTTTTATGCGAAATTCTGGAAAAGTTTCGATCTTTCCTGAAAATTGAGAGTTCGATTTCTGTAACTCTGTTTTTAGGGTTTAGTGATGCTGTCGTTTGATGGGTTTTATTCTCCTTTGATTGCAAAACTCTTTTGATAAAACTGATCTCGAAATCTGGAAAACTCTGTTCCCGGTAAGAAATTAGGGTTTTTTCATGAAGTTGTCAATTGGCGGATCTAAAATCAGGGATTTTCATGAGGTTGTTGCTTGATGAGCGAATTTAGGGTTTCATGATGCCATTGCTTGATAGATTTTATCTTATCTATGTGAAAATTTCTGACAAATTCCGAGGCAATCTAACGATTTTGAGCTCGAAACGACTGTCAAATTGAAAACCATAGTGTGGTTTGAATTGCTGGGTTGTCTGATAAAAGAAGTGTGTGTTTTGATGTTCCTTCTCTTCAGGTCGCTGTGGCACACACGATAGGACACGTCGCAGCAACAGTGAGTATGTCAAAAGTAGCAGTTTCCTTCACACACATCATCAAAAGTGGTGAACCAGCTTTCAGTGTGTTGGTCTCAAGATTCTTCTTGGGAGAGACTTTCCCTCTTCCGGTTTATCTCTCTCTCTTACCCATCATCGGAGGCTGCGCTCTTGCCGCCGTCACCGAGCTTAACTTCAACATCATCGGTACAAACTCACAATCCTGCAAGAAGTAGTTTGAATTATAACCAATTTGATCTCACATTGCTTGTTGTGTGACATTTCCTTGATTATGGTTTTGGCAGGGTTTATGGGAGCGATGATATCGAATTTGGCGTTTGTGTTTCGGAATATCTTTTCGAAGAAAGGGATGAAAGGGAAATCAGTGAGCGGAATGAATTACTACGCTTGCTTATCGATGATGTCTCTTTTGATCCTCACTCCATTTGCAATCGCTATCGAAGGTCCTAAAATGTGGGCTGCTGGTTGGGAAAACGCTGTTTCTCAGATCGGACCAAACTTTGTCTGGTACGAACTAAAACCGAATCAACAAATATTTTTGGGTTTGGCTCCATATTGGATCTAAATTTTGCAGAAAGTTTGATGTTTTGTGTTTGGTTTTGAAATATCAACAGGTGGGTTGTAGCACAGAGTGTGTTCTACCATTTGTACAATCAGGTCTCATACATGTCCTTAGACCAGATTTCGCCATTGACTTTCAGTGTCGGTAATACGATGAAGAGGATTTCCGTCATTGTGGCTTCGATAATCATTTTTCACACCCCGGTTCAACCTGTCAATGCCCTCGGTGCTGCCATTGCGATTCTTGGAACTTTCCTCTACTCACAGGTAAACAAACAAACTTTGTTCTTTGTTTTAGTTTCCAAATCACTTGCTGAGATTAAAAGGAATATATTTTGGTTCTTGAATGATATAATCAAATAGCGGATATCGTCCTTTTCCGGTTTCTCTAGCTCTAATGAACTTTTCATTAACCTTGTGACCTGTTCCTTGCAATCCGTGAGCAGGCTAAGCTGTGAGGATACCGTTTTGGGGTAGATTTTGATAAAAATTAGCTAACAAGAGATGTTGGTGAGATCAACATCGGAAAGTGCTTTTCACGGTAAATGGATATGAGGAAACTGGAGCTTGAAGTTGATGTTCACATTAGAATGTTTTGCTTGTTTTTTTACATGGTGTGTATCATATTAGGTTTTTGCACAAGACCGACTAAATATTTCTATATAAGTATAAATCTCTTCATTCTCTTTTGTATTTTTTTTTTTGGTGGTGCTAATAAAATAAAATCAGAGTAATTTCTGAATCAGACCATCTACTAAATTGTGATATTTATCGACTAGATGCAATCGTAATGACATTGAAGTAGTTTTCTACCGTAAATTGTCCTTTTCTCTCCTTCCTTGTATCTGTATATAGTTTTCTCCATTATGAATAAAATCATCAGTTCCGCTTAACTCTGAAAGTTCTTACCATGAAGATGCGATTTACAGAGTGGCTTTCTTGGAAGATAATAGTTTATAAAGCAAAAAACATAGCTTAGAGCCACCATTGCGTACTGTAAAGAGTAAACAAGGCAATGGATAACATCCACAAAGATGAAAACACCATCACACAAAAAAAGTAAAGAAAAATTGTCATCCTACAAGATCCTATGTTCCTGTGATGATGAATTGACGAGAACCTAGAGCCAAACTAGCTCTGTTACAAAAATCTAAGGTCCTAGTTAGAACACTTGCATAAGCTTTACGTCCTCTACATGGTCAAGAAAAGCGTAAACTTTATTAACCTTACACGCTTCCATTCCTTAGATTTCAACTCTTGCGATCTTGTTTCTTTCGATACTGTAGTAAAAAATGCAGACAGGCAAGGTTCCATAGTATGCCGACAACACAATCTCATTTGTGCGAGTCACTCCAAGAAACCATAAATCGCTTTTTCCAACTATATTCTTCCACAACTCAAAACTTTAGTTCCTCCATCAATGTTGGAAAGCCCTTCAGAGAAATGTAAACCTAACTTTTCATTGTAGTTTGTCAGAGTTTCCATAGCTCATTGTTCTAATAGGCGTTTTTCCATTACTTTAACAAAGCTGGTTACTTCTCAGACCTAACATCAAAGCAAACTATTATATCAATCTCTGAATACCTACTGATAGCTGAATAATACAAAAACACCATTGATACATATTTCTGTATACGGATGTTAAAATGAAAAACGATGGGGTATGCAACATTCGATTATTCTTGTCGACCAACTTCGACTCTGCTCTTCCACGATTTCAAAACCTTTTGCAAAAAGTTTTTATCTCAACAAATTGTGACGTGTTGGGCTGAGAAGAAGCCCATGTAGCCCAAAAGTTATCATTATTTTATTTTACTCTTTCTTTGTTTTAATTTTTAACTGCTCTCATTTTATTTTACTCAAAGCTGGCAAAATTTATTTATATCATCAAGAGTATATATTTTTTTTTTGGATGAATGTTAAATTGTATTCAATCCCGAAAATACAACGTTCCTACATCAAAGATGCGGGCTTTTAAGCTAGATAACTAGGCTAAAAACAAACCCAGAAGCAAACGAACTATTACTGAAATTTGAACAGACTATTACATTTCAATTTATTGGCCTTTAAGCAAACAAAGTTTGCATTCCTTCCTCGTAGCGCTTATTTTCAAGCATTCGTATAGTTGTGAATCTGTTACGAATCTCTTGATCAATGTGTTTTATCATTCTTGACTCCGAGCATGGTTTGATTCCGTGCCTTCGCGCATTCCGTTCCCTCCAGATAGAGCGTGAATTGTCATCTGAAAAAGAAACCGGATTATAAATCCTTTAATCTCGTTCTAGTTTGAGCGAGAGGTGTGTTGAGTGACTGTACTCCACTCTACAGAAAACTCCTGTTGCAGAACCCCCACGGTCAAATTTCTCCAAACCTGCTTGAAATAAAGACATGAGAAAAAAAGATGGTTTCTCGATTCACCCGGGTCCAGACATAGTACATATACGGAAGAAGCATTTGTGTTCCATGCCCTCATCAAGAGTATTTTTATACACATATAGACATATAGATTAAGTATAACCTAAAATAATGATTAAACTAAGAGCCCAATTAGTCATCATCGTTTTTTATTGAAAAGGATATATGGAAAGACAAACTTTACTCATAGATTCTGTCTTCTTTACCCATTCTCGGTTAAGAAAGGAACATACCAACTTCCAAGTTCCAACTAGACAACGAAATGTCCCTCCCTCTTTTTCTTTTCTAATTACCTACTAGCCATTGACTCAAATGACTTATTTACCCTTATTTATTTTGAAAATACCAAGATTGACTTCAGAGAGGCCATAAGTCATCGGCTTCTCACTTTGATTTTGATGGAGCTTAGCTTATATATATTAGCCTATAGGTTTTTCTTCTTCTTATTATTTTTTTTTTGTTAAGCAAGGAGGGTTCGGGTCTAGTCCTAATCCCCTCAAGGTCCGGGATTGCTAATATTTTATGACATATTGTAAAGCATCTTTTTCATTGGGAATTGAACTAGAAACACAACAAGATCAACCACTGCGCTTAACCAATAGCGCATATGGTATTTTTGTTGTATAGAACATTAGATAATTGGTAATTGGTAGCATAATATCTTAAGATAATTGGTAAAATACCAAATAATAGAGAAGTATTTTGAGTTTTAAATAAAATTCATTTATTCTTTGTATATTGAAAGATAAATAAATCCTAATGACTATAATACTTTTTGAAAAACAGCGGGATTAATATTGGCGATAAAAAAATGAAAATAAGAAAACCATGCACTTAAATAGTAACAGCTAACAAAACCGAAACTCGGTTTACAACTAAGTTGAAATGCAGTGTTTAAAGTTAATGATCATTGATCGTGGATTCGATGGCATGATACTTTATTAAACTTCTCTATTTTCTTACATAATTTCTTATGGTTATACAACGCGAATTAATCATCTCAATATATAAATATCAGTAACGAATCGAGACAAAATAATCCGTAGTTTCACATTTTTGTAGATAATTGTCTTTTGGATATTGATACGATTAACTTTTATATTTGCTCAATGATCTAATATTATATATAATTTTAGTTGATATTTATAATGTTTAAACTTTTTGATCAACTAAAAATATTTATAATATTTTAAATTTTCGATCAATTTAAAAATATAATTTAGAGTTTATAATATTTTTTTTTGATAAAGTTAATATATATATCTAATATTTCACTTTCTGATCATAACTTTTTTGACCAAGTGACATTATTTATATATAT
>PKMM01018733.1:619193-708583 GCA_002933915.1 Eutrema heterophyllum
TTTTTTTCTGAAATCTAATATTATTGTATTAACTATAACATTACTAATTTATATTATATATTAACCTTAACTAATATCAATTAAAAACAATATTAATATATAAATTAATCTCATGCTTAATGGAACTTGATAGATAGATAATTTTATTTTATGATTTATAAAAAAATAAAAACTAAAAAATAACAATATATAAACTATTTAATTGATATTTTAAAGTGTTGGATATTTGTTTAATCACAAAATAAAATAATTATAATACAAGGAAACAATTTTTTATTTTATAGTCTTTATAATACAAGGCTTCTATTAAATAGTTTATATATTGTTATTTTTTAGTTTATATAAAATTATCAAACTATTTTAAAGTGTTGGATAAAATACAAGGAAACGATATTAGTACGTAATCATGGGGTATATTTTAGATTAAACACGAGTGCCTTAAGATAATTAATCGACTGTGAGATATTGGTTAGAGTTGGTAAACTAGGAAACACCATTAGCTATTTAATTAATACGCAGTGAGTCGTTAAACAATTTAAAGAAAAGGACACACGAACAAATGATTATAACATAAATAAATATAAAGGACACACGAACAAAATGGGATTGGACTCAACAATTACATATACAGAAATGGTTGCGTGGTTGATGAATTCCTTTGGTCTCTTAACGAAAAGGTCGTTTCTAGTAATTTTAGGTATATAGAAGTCAATTTTTTTGCCATACAATGATATAAACTAGAATACCTTTTTTTTGGCTTAGGAAACTCAATTTATTGAGTATCATGAACAGAATTGTTCAAAGGGCCAAAATTGTTTTTTTTTCTTTGCAATAGAGTCTGCCATAGAATTGGCTAAACGTGGAATAAAATAAAACGAAACGAGTTAAACAAAGATTAGGGGATATCGTCAAGAATAGCATGAAGTAGTCGTGAAAAAATCAGGTTTATTTATCAATTTCAAGGTTGAAAAATTTTAAAATATGATTTTATTTTAAATTATCGTATGGTCTAGCTCCATCGCTGATATCTCTTTGATTATTTCTTTTAATTAATTTCTATATAATTTAGATTCCTAGAAAAGAAGACGGAGATACTATAATCAAGAACAAAATAGCAAGAGAGAGAGTTGAAGAAGAAGATGTCTTTTTCCCATATTTATTAGGACCATAACTTTTTCTCTCTTATGTTTCATCTTTCTTGCGGTACACGCAACCTTGTTCTACGACGTTTGTTTGTTTCTTTTTTAAACCTTTTTTGCATTAATTTTTTTTTTTTAATACAATTACTAAACCGGAAATAAATCAAACCATAATAACCCAATGAGCCTGGTTAGGAGCACTAAACCAAATTACAATTGAACGACGTTTGTTCAGACTTTTTTTGTTTTTTGTTTTTGTTTTGTTTTGTAACTGTGTTTGTTCAGACTTCAGACACTGGAAACATCAAAAGAAGTAAGTTGAGATACGACGATTGCTATGAAGCTAGGAGCAACCAGGTCATCAACCCTATCCTCAGCCGCCACACCACCAACCCTTTTACCAAAGCGGTCAACTTTCTCCGCCGCACCACCACTTCGTGTTCGAAATCGTAAGTTTTATTTTTACTTTTATTTATTTTGACTTGCATTTAGATCTCTCAATTCTTAGTATGTTGCAAAGGAATTCAGACGAAGTTTCAAAGCTATTGTTATGAATTAGTCGCTAGTTTTAATTTTGTGAGAGCGATGTAAATTATCGATGTATGTGTAATTTAGGACGGATTTCAAATTATTTAATTCCGTTGAGTATGGCCACTCCATATCTATTATTCAAAAACTCATATAATATTAACTTAAAAAATGTATAAAATTATTATATTAAATCTTTTCGAGATAACTATTCCTTTAATAAAAATACAACAAATTTGGTAGCTCTAAGGATTTAGTCATTACTCTAACATGGCTCTAACAAAAAAAAAGTTGATGGTTTGAATCCTTTGCATAATCTCTTGGGTTCTAGATCGGTCCTGCCGTAAATAAATGTTTTAAGACATTAAGGTGTTGATTGGTTCTCATGCTGTTACCCGTAACACTATGTTTGTGGAAGTCGTTGTTGGCGTTTGACAATAATCATGAAAACATTTCATGTCGTTTTGTGCTGGTTGGAACCATTCTAAATCAAAAACTTCTGCCCGCGAGCGTTTTCGATGGGTATGGTTGCAAATTTGTTATAAAAAAAATATTTTCTCAAAAGTATATTATGTTGAACAAAAAAAACAAAAGTATATTATAATATTAACAATTTAAAAAAAAAAAAAAACTACATCGCTTTTTTCTCTTCTATCAAATATTATCTATCAAATTCATACATATTAATCAAAATAAAATATATTTGTAATTATAAATACTTTTACCATGTATGAACAAATGTTTTAAACCTCTTAAAAATATTTTAATTAGTTATTATAAAATTTGTTTTAAATAATATTTTTTTATAGAAATCTTATATTATATGTATGTTTATAAATTTTATGTTAAATCGTTACTACAACCGTTGTCAATGTCAACCAATCACAAATGTTCCACAAACACATATTTTCCACTGTTATACCAATCGTATAAATTGTTCCATAACGCTCAAAATCACAACTATCTGCTTGTGCAAAATCGCACACCAGCTTTAATTTGCAAAATCGCACACCAACACTTGCACCTAGGGTTGGAATCGGATCGGATATCCGGGATTTTCGGACTATCTGTATCCGTGATATCCGTGATTTTGCTATCCGAATTCGGATCCGAAATTTCTGATATCCGGAGTGAAGGATATCCGTGGAAAAACCAAATATCCGCGGATATCCGGATCCGATCCGGTAAATATTATTAAAATAAAAAAATCAGATATCAAAGAAAAAGTTTTTTTTTTTAGTATTAGTACATGTATTAGTACATATACGGATACGGATTAGTATTAGTTTTTTAGTATTAATACATGTATTAGTACATATATATGGATACGGATACGATATACATATTCAATACAAAAAAAAAACAGGTATTAAAACGGATAGCGGATATCCGATCCGAAAATTTTTTATTATCCGTATCCGTATCCGTATATGTGGTATCCGATATTTTACTATCCGTATCCGTATCCGGACTACCCAGATATCCGAAAATTCGGATCGGATCAGAGCGAATCTCGGATACGGATACGGATACCGGATAATAATTCCAGTCCTACTTGCACCCGTTATCTTTAAACCAATCAAACCAACTAATGGACATATTGTTGTTAGAAAGTTGATGACAATAATTAATTAATGAGCACTTTATCACGTTACAATGAAAAAATGTTTTAAATTTGGTGGGACATTTAATTATACACTTTTGTCTGCTAAAGTCCATATTTTGATATTTTAAAAATAATAAATGTTATATATCTAACTTAATTATAGATTAAGATTAACGGAGTCAGAATGAGTTGTTAGGCACAAGTAAATATTTCAAAGTTTATGATTTCTTAAATTGGAACTTTATGATGTGTAAAAATATTTTTTTAGTTATTAGATATGGAAAAATATGAAAGGCTATATATAGTATATATTTGTAAACAATTGATGTATAGTTTATGAAATTTATTATATTCGAATATGTTCATTAGGTTGAAATTGGAGACTTCTTAATTATTAGATAAGACTAGACCAAATCTCAATCATGCATCCAAAATATTCTACAATTTTCATATAAATACAGGCACATATAGATAATCGTACACCAAACCCAGAAGATAAACACACGAAAAAAATGAAAAGTTATGCCAACTTCGTAACTATATTTTTATTACAAAGCTTATTGTTTCCTCTTTACAGTTCATGTATTCATCAAACTTCTTCAAATGATTCAACATCTCCATTCCCTTCTGATTTCTTCTTTGGCACAGCTTCTTCTGCTTACCAGGTACTCCCTTTTTCTTCTTTTCATATATCTAAAATCAGATTCTGGAGTCAAATTTTGAAATCCTATTCCTTTTTTTCTTAATTTCTTTTATCTTTTGAAAATGTTTTTTCTTTTCATTATGTATTCAGTATGAAGGTGCTTTCTTAACCGATGGAAAAGGTTTGAATAATTGGGATGTCTTTACCCATGAAAACCCTGGTATGTGTTTATTTTGGATTCGTTTTGGGTTTGAAAAATAATCATGAAAACGTAGAAACTGAGCTATCTTGGCGTTTGATTTTTATTTGGTTTTCCTTCAGAGGGTTTTTGCATGTACGGTTACTTTTAAAAAGTTTATTTACAGTTCTAACATTTTTTAAAAAGTGTAAAAATAAGTAACACTTTATATACTATACTTTTCAATCGTAATCATGTACAATACTATGCGTCTCAATAGTATTCAGTATACATACTAATACCAAGCAGAGGCAAAATCGTCTTTCAACAGAAAAAATATTACTTATTTTTACAGATTTTAGAAATTGTTAAAACACAAAAAAAAATGTTTTGATAAAAGGTGACAATAGATGATTTGTCAACTTTGTTTTGGTTAAGATTAGCTAGACGAACATATATTTGAAAAATGAAAGTTGCGGTTTAGTTCTGGGTTCAAATTTGGTTTCGATTTCTCATGTGTGTTACTATGTTAATTTGTATCTATATACGCACGTAGATATGCATAGCATACTTAAAATTTACTATAGTTTCAACTTTATTCGATTTTTTTTGTCGGCAAGTTATCATTTATAAAAATCCCGTGTTTATTCCTTTGACGATATTTTGTGCTAAAATGCAGGGAATATAATTGACGGGAACAATGGAGATATAGCAGTTGATCAATATCATCTATTCATGGTTAAATAACTTTCTTATTATAATTTTGCGACCTTTTTTTGTTTATTTTATATCGTGAAGAACCTGACCAGTTTTATTATTTTGAATCATCCACTATATATGCTAATTCTTTTTTTTTTTTTTAATAAAAGATTAATATCTGCTAATTCTTACAGAAGGATATCCAATCAATGGCTTATCTTGGCGTCAACAGTTACAGATTATCAATTTCTTGGTCTAGAATCTTGCCAAGTAAGTCCTTATACTTTCTAAGCACGAGTCTAATAATTAAATTCGGTTACGTGTTAATTTGGTTTTAAAATTTTTTTTTTCTTTTATGAAATAAACAAGAAACAAACCTTTGCAATTGAAATTACAGAAGGGAGAATTGGAGGCATTAATTATTTGGGAATAAAGCATTACAACAGGTTGATCGACGCACTCATTTCTAATGGTAATAATTTATCCTCTCTTGATTTAATATATATTTAATATGTATTGATGAATTAAATAAAAGAATACTTTCCAAAAAATTTGATTTTCTAGATTTTTATCTTGTTTCACGATGATTGATTTTCTAAAATTTTTATTATTTTTTTATTGATTAATGTTAATAAATGATTAACTTTAAAAGTTATTAATTGAGAAAATTTGAATTTGATGAATTATTATTGGTTCATAATCATGGGAAAATGTTTAGTGAGAGAAAATAATATATTTATGACTAAACATTTATTGTTTATTAATTTGTGTGAAAAATTCAGAAAATCAAACTTTGTGAAACGGAGTGAATATAATTTTATAGTATTAATTTTCATGTAAATGTTTTTTTTTCTTTTTCATTTAAATGTTTCCAGGGATTACTCCATTTGTGACGTTGAACCATTTTGACTATCCTCAAGAACTCGAGAACCGGTTTAAGAGTTGGTTAAGCCCCGAGATGCAGTGAGTGATTAAAGCATCTAACCGATTAACCATATAACTAAACTAACTAAAACTAATTCCTCAGTTAATTTTACTAGGAAAGAGTTCGGGTACTTAGCTGATATATGTTTCAAACATTTTGGAGACCGAGTAAAACACTGGATCACGATAAACGAACCAAATCAACAACTAATCTTAAGCTATCAAAAAGGTATATTTCCACCTTCCCGCTGCTCCATGCCGTACGGAAATTGTAGCCAAGGGAACTCCAAAACCGAGCCTTTTATAGCCGCGCATAACACGATCCTCGCACACGCAAAGGCGGTTCAAATATACCGAACCAAATATCAGGTAACATTAACAAACCAATATAAATTATATATATGGTTTTAACTATTGTGTACGTATTGTTATATCCGTCGTGTTTGTAGAAAGAACAACAAGGAATCATTGGCATTGTGGTACAAACATCATGGTTTGAACCCGTAAGCAATTCTACTGCGGATAAAAAAGCTGCAGAGAGAGCTCAATCATTTTATTCGAATTGGTATGTTATGCGTTATACTTAGACAGACAAAATATCAAATATGAGCATACTCAAGCTAATGTTCACTAAAATACCAGGATTTTAGATCCCGTTGTATATGGGAAATATCCTGAAGAAATGGTGGATATACTTGGATCAGCTCTGCCGCGATTTTCGAGCAACGAAGTGAAGAACCTAAAGAGCTATAAATCAGATTTTTTGGGTATTAATCACTACACAAGTTACTTCATCCAAGATTGTATGATCTCTGCTTGTAATTCTGGGGATGGAGCTTCTAAAAGTGAAGGATTCGCGCTTAAATTAGACCGGAATGGCAGTGTGTCAATCGGAGAACTTGTAAGTATATTTGTATGTGAACTTTCAAATTTTTTAGTAATTATAGTGTTTTATAACATTGCTTTTGAAATGCTTGATTTTTCACGCTTGATAGACCGACGTAAGTTGGCTGCACATCGACCCTGAAGGATTCCGAAAGATGTTGATTTACCTCAAAGATAGATACCCCAACATACCATTGTTCATCACCGAAAACGGTACAATATCTCAAGATTTTCGGTTATATATCCATATTTTTTTGGAATGTATTTTGAACAGTTACTATCGATGTTTTGCAGGTTACGGAGACTTGCAAAAACCCGAGACGACAGTAAAAGAACTTCTAAATGATACAAAAAGGATACACTACATATGTGGATATTTAGATGCTTTGAAAGCAGCAATGAGGTAATGTGAATTGGATAGTTATAACTATATTTAATCAGTCTTTAAACCAATTCATACATTTCCAAGTGAACTTAATTACATAGATATCGAAATACAAAAACAATACTACCAATCACTAATTATTTGTAAGTTAATTGTAAACATTTTTGTAGGGATGGAGCAAATGTGAAGGGCTATTTCGCATGGTCGCTATTAGATAATTTCGAGTGGTTGTACGGATACACGCTTCGATTTGGGCTATTCCACGTAGACTATACAACTCTCAAAAGAACACCAAAGCAATCAGCTTTATGGTACAAGAACTTCATTAATGAACAACACGTGAAGAATACAGGAGATCTCACAGATAAATATTAAATACATTTACTAAGAACTAATTAGTGTGTTCCTAAATCCTAATCAAAGGAAGTCAAAACTAGGAAGGCTTAGCTAAAAACCTTCTCATTGTTGATTGTTTTTGAAATGTGTCTTGCGTTTCTTATACATGATTGTTTTCCTATTCTTGCACAACATTTTTATGCAAAGATTAATGTACAGGAATATTTGGGTATGCATATATTATATGGAAAAAATGCTAGATTTGAATAGGTCGGAATCAAGAATTAAAAATACAAAAGGCCTAGTTGATGAATTATTGTATTTTTAATTCAAAAAATCCTATCATGGCTTCCCTCTCATCTTTTGAAGAGAACAAAAAAAAAAGAATAATGCGACTGATTCTCAAACTGAAAAAGAATTATTGAAAGCATTTTAATTAGCAACATGTGTATAATGAGAATTTATTTCGACGTATAATGAGCAGTTAACTCGGTTTTGTTTTACGTGAGTTAAAAAATAAAATAAATACCTTGGGTTGTTTTACAGTATGTTAGAAGCTAGCAGTCAACTCACTTTGTTTGGATTAATTATATAAGTATATTGCCAATATAATATTGGTCGACAAAAAAATTAATATATGTATATTGAAATTTAATATCAATACACACAACTCATTCAAAACAATAGAGTATATATATTTAATAGATTTTGCCAAAAAAAATCTATTAAATATATTTTATTGGTGGGAATGATCGAAAATCCAATGGATTGACTGGCTTTTATATCATAGTTAAATTCCTTTAATCTTTTTAGAGATGTATTTGATAACTTAGCTTATTTTATTTTTCTTGTTTTTTGAATGTCCGTGCTATTCTCTTGCAAAAGAGGTTCAAATACGAGATATTTTATTATTTTCACGTAAATTAGATAGAACCGTGGTTTCACGGAACAATCATTTTACTGATCAAAATCTGATTTATATATATGGATCGTTGACAGAAAAAAGAAAAAAGAAAAAAAAAACATTTTGAGTGGTTGAGCAATATTCCGAAGGTCTCCATAGTTGATGTCCTCCTCGATTAGTTCTCTTCGAGGTGTGAGTTATTCGTTTATTGTTAAACTCATTCCTAATAAAAATAAGAATAACCTATAAAAAGTAGAATTCTGAATGGATTAGTTTTAGTTTCAACTAATATTTTGTTAATATATATATATATATATATATATAGTGCATGCATATACACCGAAAAGACCACCAAAAAACTGAGAAGGCCAACACAAACACGAGAGAACCAGACCAAAATGCAAAGCTTACCCATTTTCGTATTTATCATCTTATTACAAAGCTTAATGTTTAATGTGTATAGTTCGTGTCTCCATCAAAATTCTTCACACGACATTTTAAGAGATTCATCTCCATTTCCTTCTGATTTCCTTTTTGGCACAGCTTCTTCCGCTTACCAGGTATTTCATTTTTATATCTTTTGTGTTCATGTGTTCCTCTCCTTAGAAAAAAAAACACATTTTGGAGTCAATTTTCGAATTTCGTCAAAAGTTAATGATATTTATTGCTTTTTGGTTATAATTTGATGTAAATAGTATGAAGGTGCGTTCTTGACCGAAGGGAAAGGATTGAACAATTGGGATATATTTACGCATGAAAATCCGGGTATGTATTGGTTCTGGTTTGATTCGGTTTTGCTTCGGTTTAGATTGTTGAGTTTGGAGAAAAGCATCAACATATTTAGTTACCTATGAATATCACTATTAGTAATATTTTAATTCAACTTTTTATTTATTGCTACGTTATATTCCGTTGACGATATTTATATCTCAGGGAAAATACGTGATGAGAACAATGGAGACATGGCTGTGGATCAATATCATCGATTTATGGTAAAATAATTATCTCATAATAATTTTATGTTTATTTTGTTTTTATATATTAATTTAAATTAATCTACCATGCATGCTTACAGGAGGACATTCAATTAATGACTTCCCTTGGGGTCAACAGTTACAGATTTTCAATTTCTTGGTCCAGGGTCTTACCTAGTAAGAATTTTATTTACTTAATCATAATTAATTGACTGTTTATTAAATTGGTTTAGAAAAATAAAAATATACCAGTTAAAAAAAATAAACATCTCCGGTAATCAATATTTTATACATAAACCGATGATAATTTCAAACATACCGAAATCGGTTATGAAATAAAAAAAAGCTTTGTTATTTGGGAGACAGGAGGAAGATTTGGAGGTATTAATTATTCGGGAATAAAGTATTACGACAGTTTAATCGATGCTCTCATTAGTAGAGGTAATTAATGTTTGTCTTAAGCATAATTTGTTACCTATTTGAGTTAATGAAACTTAAGAATATGATTTACGAGGATTAAAATGTATCCAGGGATTAAACCATTCGTGACGTTAAATCATTTGGACTATCCTCAAGAATTCGAGAACCGGTTTAAAAGTTGGTTAAGCCCGGAGATGCAGTAAGTGGTTTGATAAAATCTCTAACAAATCAATCCTAACTACTGTAATTGAAATGTTAATGATCTCTAGTTACATCTTTCGAATTTTGTAGGGATGATTTCGGGTACTTGGCTGATTTATGTTTTAAAAATTTTGGTGACCGAGTTAAACACTGGACCACATTAAACGAACCAAACCAACAAATAATCTTGAGCCATCTAAAAGGCGCATTTCCGCCGTCCCGCTGCTCCTTACCGTATGGAAACTGTAGTCAGGGGAACTCGGAAACCGAACCATTCATTGCTGCGCATAACACGATCCTCGCACATGCAAAGGCGGTTCACATATATCGAAGCAAATATCAGGTAAAGTAATATACCGCTCGATATAATATGTATATGATCCTAATAGTTATTTTGGTCTAAAGTCGATAGAAATATGATGCGGTTTAGGAAAAACAAAGGGGGATCATCGGCATTGTGGTGCAAACATCATGGTTTGAACCCATTAGCGATTCCATTGCGGATAGAGAAGCTGCCGAGAGAGCTCAATCTTTTTACTCGAATTGGTATGTTCTATGATGATTACTAAGATCTAAAATTCACATACTATATATTTTTATATATTACGTGCTACAATGTATACCAGGATTCTAGATCCAATTATACACGGAGAATATCCAAAAGAAATGGTGACTGTACTTGGATCGGCCTTGCCGCGGTTTTCGAGAAAGGAAGTAGAGAACATACAAAAGTCAAGATTAGATTTTGTGGGCATTAATCACTATACAAGTTACTTCGTTCAAGATTGTTTGTTCTCAACTTGTAATGCTGGAGATGGAGCTTCTAAAGCAGAAGGATTTGCACTCAAGTTAGACCGAAAAGGCAATGTTTCCATCGGAGAACTTGTAAGGAATCAATTTTTTGTTTCTAAACTTTTTTCGTACTCTGTGACTATATTTCTAGTACTTATACACTACCTTCGAATTGTTTGTTTTTTCTTGTCATGATAGACCGATGTAAAGTGGCAGCACATTCATCCTGAAGGGTTCCGAAAAATGTTGAATTACCTAAAAAATAGGTACCACAACATACCGATGTTCATAACCGAAAACGGTATAAGACCTCAAGACTTAATCAATTATCGGGTCATGTTTCCGTATTTGTTTGGAATGTATATTGACCGATGCAAATCAATACTTTCAGGTTTCGGAGACTTGCAAAAACCCGAGACAACGGTAAAAGAACTTCTAAATGATACGAAAAGGATACAATACATGAGTGGATACTTGGATGCTTTGCAGTCAGCAATGAGGTAAAGAGACTATGTGAATTGTGCAAGGAGCCAACTTTGGATCTCAACTACATTTACTTAAACATTTGAATGAATTGATGTATATATCAAACTGATATTTACATATAGATATACAATGCAAAATCTATAAGTAGAGTAATTGTTTTGTGAATTTTTGTGTAGGGATGGAGCAAATGTGAAGGGCTATTTCGCATGGTCGCTATTAGATAATTTCGAGTGGTTGTATGGATACAAGCTTCGATTTGGGCTATTCCACGTGGATTATACAACTCTCGAAAGGACACCGAAACTTTCAGCTTTGTGGTACAAAAACTATATCGAAGAGCACATTAGAAGAAGATATTATTAGATATAAACATATGCATTGTTTTTAATTAGTTCTATAAAACAAGATTCTCCTTACAATTTTGTGATACTAATCGAACAGACTTTTTGCTGGATTTTGCTTCTAATGAAATCGAATACTTGGCTTAGTTCGATCTTTCTTAAATATTTTCATATATCTGATTGTCACAGCTGATGTTTATTTCTACCCAACTAATGTTTTTCAGTCTCCAAATTGACAGTAATAATTGGGGGAAATTTTTGACATAATAGTTCACCATTAAACTAGTTTTGGAGGGCAACATACCTTATGATGAAAACAAGCTTTGTCAAGCGTGTGTCATGCCTATCTTTGAAGGTGATTTCTATATTCATGTATGGAGTGTGACTTCATCCTCCATAAAACATGCGTAAAAACTCGCAGGATACAACATGCGTTACATCATCATCCACTTACATTTAAGGCTATCAATAGGTGCATACAAATGCAATGCTTGTTGGCGTAGTTGAAGTGGCTCTGTCTATGAGTATCCAACAAAGGAATGAAAGTTCGATCTAGATCTATGGTGTGCTTTGATTTCAGAGCCGTTTGATTACCAAGGTCATGAACATCCCTTGTGGTTATCTATTCTTTAGACCCAGAAAAAAAAACTGATATGTGAAGTATGCAAATCAGAATGTAAGCAACCACTAAACTGCATCAAATGCGATTATTGTTTGTGTCAAGTGTGCTATTTTGGAACAAAAACTCATTTAAGTGCTATTTTAAAGAATTTCTCAAAATTAAAACTATAAAAAACTTACTCTGCGTGGATTAGAATCTAGTGGCAGATTAAGATGAGATAGATTACTTAATTTTCTGCATTGAGTTTCGCTTATCAATTGGTCTTCAATATGATGATATTACCTTGTTGTGCAAATGTTTAAGTTGGTGGGCTCATCCTTAAACTACTATTGGGCCTTCTGTAACCTCTTTTCTTCACCCTTATGCTTTCAAATCTCAATATCCAAATAACCTTTATAAGAAAATAAATATTTTTCTTAAGCCAACGACGTCGTATGGTTCTGTCTCATATATTTTCGGTACCATTATCAAATTTCCAAATTCCGGCGAAGATCAGAAACGGAAGAAGATTGAGTGGTGAATGCAGATGAAAGTGAAAGACTTACTCTCCTATAATCACTTCATCACCCATTGATCGAATTACATTTTCGTTTCTCTTCTACAATCGAAATTCTCAATCATCCAGTCCGATCCACAATTACCGATTTGATTCGAGGTTCTCCGGTTGTGATTTCACCCCCCGGCGGTGATCGGAGATCGTCGAGATGTCGTGGGGACTGGGGTGGAAGAGATCGTCGGAGAATTTCCGTCTGAGTCTCAGCTACGGTGCCGATGATCTAAACGACGATCCCATCCGATCGTCGTCGGCGTCTCCGTTGGGATCTCCGACTTCGCTGTCATCATATTCGTCTTCTCCGTCCGCGGTGGAGGATCCGGAATTAGGATTCCGGATTGATTTGGATTGGACGGCTGGCGATTCCGAGGAACAGGTGGCGTTGAGACTGGAATCGCAACTGATGGTTGCTTTGCCTGCGCCGCATGATACAGTGGTGGTTGAATTGAGTGGCGATGAAGGTGGAGACAATGTTGGGGTCGTGATGAGAGTTGAGAAACGGAGGGAGCCACTGAGAGCAGTTACATTGATGAAAGCGGCTGGCTCCGGTCAGCAGTACGACGGTGTAGGCGTCTTAACAAGGCTGATGCGGTCTGCTATGATGCCTGCAGCCATTCCTGCGCCGGCTATCGACGTTGCTTCTTCTTGTGGTGAGCACTGGAAGACTGTGACCTCGTTAAGTCTATCTGGTTGTGGTTTATTGGTAAGCTTTCTTAACTTTTTCTTAAATCCAAGGATGAAGATGGGGAAAAGCTTTAAACTGGATTGAGAAAATGTCAAGTCTTAATAACTTAGCAATTGAGGGTTCTTTCAAGAAAGAAACAAATTAGTTTTTGCATGAGATGTTTTTCAAATTGGGTTATGATGTTCCCTTTTTAATCCTTTGCAATGCTGGGCAGGTAATGCCAGTTGAAGTGACTGAGTTGCCTCTTCTTGAGAAGCTATGCCTTGAGAACAATAAACTGTCAGTTTTGCCACCTGAGATAGGGAAGCTGAAAAAACTTAAAGTTCTTAGAGTTGACAACAACATGCTTATATCTGTTCCAGGTGAGCTTAACCTGGAAAATTGCTTATACTTGTTAACTGCATCTTAATGCTGAAAGAAAAGCATGTCGGAACCATTAGAATTTCAGCTGATGTTGGTGGAAACTCTTGTGCAGCGGAACTAAGACAGTGCGTAGGTCTTGTTGAGTTGTCATTGGAACACAATAAACTCGTCCGGCCTCTTCTTGATTTCAGGTCATTGTGGCAGGAGTCTGGTATTACTGTTTTTTCTTTTTTTGTTAAACTTTGTAGGAGGCTGATTTGTTAATCGATTGAAATGCAGGGCGATGGCTGGGCTACGAATACTACGGCTTTTCGGTAATCCCCTTGAATTCCTTCCAGAAATTTTACCCTTGCATCAGCTTCGCCACTTGTCTCTTGTAAATATCAGAATTGTGTCTGATGAGAATCTAAGATCAGTAAATGTTCAGATAGAGGTACAAAGAAAACTCTTCACACAATCTGTCTGCTACTTTTCATTCTGTAGATGTTAAGTTTTTATGCTAAGGGTGCGTTTCCATGATGCCAGACAGAAAACACTTCCTATTTTGGAGCATCTAGGCACAAGCTAAGTGCCTTCTCTCCCCTTATATTTCGTTCTTCGTCTTGTCATCATCCTCTTCTAGCATCTACATTGGTGAAGATAATGCAAGATGAAGGAAATCGTTCTGTTATTGGTAAAGATGAAAATGCAGTGAGGCAGCTTATAAGTATGATAACTAGTGACAACCGCCATGTGGTATGTTGGTTTTTGTTCTCTGCTATGGCTAGAAAAAGTTTATCTACTTTCTTTTGGGAACAATCACAATAACTACAGGTTTGATAGGTTGAGCAAGCATGTGTTGCTTTATCATCTCTTGCTCGAGAAGTTGGTGTAGCAATGCAGCTGATGAAGTGTGATATAATGAAGCCAACTGAAACTGTTCTGAAATCTGCGGCCCCAGATGAAGTGATATCCGTGCTACAAGTCGTGGTCACCTTAGCTTTCGTATCTGATTCTGTTTCTCAGAAGATGCTCACCAAGGATATGCTAAAAGCCTTAAAATCCTTGTGTGCCCACAAGAATCCTGAAGTAAGATGGCTGCATTTTTGCTCTCCTAATAAAACACCCCCACAGCTTCTTCAACGGAGTTTCATTTTCCTCAGGTTCAAAGACAAGCCTTATTAGCAGTTGGGAACTTGGCCTTCTGTTTGGAAAATCGTCGTATTCTAATCACTTCAGAGAGTTTGAGGGAGTTATTGATGCGGTTGACTGTAACACCTGAACCACGAGTCAATAAAGCTGCGGCTCGAGCTTTGGCAATTCTTGGTGTGTTTCTTGTGTATCAAATTGCCATTTTTGTTTATAATCTAGTTGGGCATTACATACAATATTTTTCTTCTGATGACAGGGGAAAATGACATCCTGCGACGTTCCATAAAAGGCAGACAAGTACCAAAGCAAGGACTGCGAATACTCACCATGGATGGAGGTGGAATGAAAGGTCTTGCAACGGTGCAGATTCTTAAAGAGATTGAGAAGGGAAGTGGCAAGCGTATACATGAACTTTTCGACCTAATATGTGGCACATCAACAGGAGGAATGCTAGCTATTGCCCTTGGTGTCAAGCTTATGACACTGGAGCAATGCGAAGAAATTTACAAGAATCTAGGTGTGTAGAAATTCCCTTTGAGCTGTACAGATTCGTTGAACTATTGGTTCTGGACTTTACGTTGGATGATTATTCTTTAGGAAAGCTTGTTTTTGCTGAACCTGTCCCAAAGGACAATGAAGCTGCAAGTTGGCGGGAAAAATTGGATCAGCTATATAAAAGTTCCTCACAAAGTTTCAGAGTTGTTATCCATGGATCCAAGGTATATACCGCTCCTTTGGTCTATTCGCAGTTGACGTCTTCTGTAGCGACATAGAATTAAAGATCAATGCTTTATGGTTTTGGTTGTGGTTTTAAGGTTTTATCATTTTGATGTTGTTTACTGTCTGGATTTTAAATGTAAGATTTCCTTCCAAATGTCCATTTAGGATTGTAAAAATATATGCTTGTAGAAAACCGAATAGCTCTTGTTGGTTCCTACATGACTTGGTCAGGTTCTATAATACACTGTCTTGCAGCACAGTGCAGACGAGTTCGAGAGACTGTTAAAGGAAATGTGTGCTGATGAGGATGGAGATCTACTAATAGAATCAGCTGTGAAGAATGTTCCAAAAGTCTTTGTCGTTTCTACTCTTGTTAGTGTGATGCCTGCACAGCCATTTATATTTCGGAACTACCAGGTACAACATTTCACTTTTTTACTTTTTTGTTAATTCCGTATTCTCTGTTATTTCGCTATGAAGGGTTTTCCACATTACATTCTCCTGCCTATACTTCTTTTGTGTATTGTATGCTCTCTTTTCTATTTGCAGTATTCTGTTGGAACACCAGAAATGTCATATGCATTTTCAGATCATTCAGGCGGCAGTACATTAACTTCATCAACTGCCAGTGATCAAGCTGGCTACTACAAGCAAAGTGCTTTTATGGGAAGTTGTAAGCATCAGGTTTGGCAAGCGATACGAGCATCATCAGCTGCTCCATATTATCTTGACGATTTTTCAGTCGGTATAAATCTACCTTCTTTTTTCTCTATCCTTATCCTTGAGACTATGTGGTAAGCTTTTATGCTGATATTGTTTACAATCTCGGTTTCGTTTTCAAATCACTTAAGATTCATACCGCTGGCAAGATGGTGCGATAGTGGCAAACAATCCTACAATATTTGCCATCAGAGAAGCACAACTTCTATGGCCTGACACAAAAATTGACTGCTTGGTTTCGATTGGCTCTGGATCTGTACCAACAAGGGTAATTCTTTTTGTGGCAGCAAATGGCAATTACAAATGGTCAAACTGTGAAAAATCTTTGTTTATATGAGAAAAACCACTGAAATACATAAGGCAAATAAAAGCTGGCCGTTGTTGTAATGTTAAGTAATTATTTGTCAATGTTTATCTAACTCTCTTGTAGGTACGGAAAGGTGGATGGCGTTATTTAGATACTGGGCAAGTATTGATAGAGAGTGCATGCTCAGTGGAACGGGTTGAAGAAGCTCTAAGCACATTGCTCCCTTTGTTGCCAGAGATTCAATACTTTCGGTTCAACCCAGGTAATACACATTTTTTTTTTACAAAATGCAAGAAAACTCTATCCTCTTGAACACCCTAGGAAATCTTGAATTTTTTTAATCCATGCCAATTATAGTAACGTGAAAGTGTTTTGACGTAGAATCTAGTTAAGCCTGTACATGTATGGTCTATGCAGTTGATGATCGCTGTGGAATGGAGTTGGATGAGACTGATCCAGCGATCTGGCTAAAATTGGAAGCTGCAATTGATGAATACATACAAAGCAATTCCCAAGTATTGAAAAACGTCTGCGAGAGATTAATACTCCCCTTCCTAAACGATGAGAAATGGTGTGAGAATTTGAAACCACGGTTTATGAATGGAAAGCTACCAAACAGCAGAGGTATCCATTTCAAATTATTTGCTTTTTAGAAAAATCTTCTCAAAATGTTAGCTTAGTAACTTACCATTTTTATGTCATTCCTGGACAGTAGAGAGCAGTCCTTCTCTAGGATGGAGACGCAATGTTTTGCTTGTGGAGGCTCAGCATAGTCCTGACTCAGGGATAGTAAAGCATCATGCTCGTGCACTTGAGTCATTTTGTTCAAATAATGGAATAAAGTTATCTTCATTACATGCTACTCCTGGAGGCCCAAAACCATCTCCAGGAACTGCTTTCCCCACACCATTTACTTCTCCTCTAATAAGTGGAAGCTTGCCTCCGAGCCCCCTTCTCTTCACTCCTGATCATGGCCCACAAAAGTTTAATAGGATTGACATGGTTCCGCCACTTAGCTTGGACGGGTGTCATGCTGGAAAGACAGTTTTGTCGCCTCCATCATCTCCTCCACGACAAAGACAACTTTACCTTCCATTACGACAAATGCATGAAAAGTTACAGAATTTGCCGCAAGTGGGGATCATACATCTCGCGCTTCAAAATGATTCTAATGGTTCGATACTGAGGTTAGTCCAAACTTTTCAATTTCCACCACAAAACGCTCAGGTCTAAAATGTTGATTCTAATTAGTTGATACACTTGCTTTCTGGTTTCATTAAGTTGGCAAAATGATGTATTTGTGGTTGCTGAACCCGGAGATCTCGCTGATAAGTTTCTCCAGAGCGTCAAATTCAGTATATTATCAGTCATGCAAAGCAATCGCCGAAAGGCTGCATCAATTCTTTCCAACATCTGCTCAATCTCGGATCTGGTGCGTATCAAGAAATGCTTCCAGGTTGGGAATATCATCCACCGTTATATCGGACGCCAAACCCAAGTAAGAATATCCTTTCATTTCCAACTTCTTTGTGATGTTAGTATGATAGCTTTGCAGAGTTTATTTTGTATGTGATGTTAATTTATTTAAAAAGGTGATGGAAGATGATCAAGAAATCGCAGCATTTATGTTCCGCAGAACTGTCCCTTCGACACACCTAACTCCTGATGACATTCGCTGGATGGTAATGGCACTTGACCTTTGTACAGCCAAAAGAGCTGTGTGATAGTTTGTTGCTGACATATTCTTATTCTTGCATTCCTGAAAATGCTAGCTTCTACGATAATAGTGTCTGTACACTTATGCTCAAGTTTGGTTGATGGTCACAAAGAAGGCTGATAAGAAGGCCACATGTTCTGTTTTCATATTAAAACAGATCATTATAATTAAGTGGTTTGGGTTCACATTTTAGAGGTTTTTGGAATTGGATTATTTAGGAGCCTTTTAGCCTTTGGGAGAGTCTCAGGGCTCTATTAACAAAACCCTTATTGCATTTGCTTCACTATTTCTTGTTCGACTGATTGGAGAGAAATAAGTTTTAAAAAACATTCTGTTTTGTCTATCTCTTTGTTGATCTAATCAGCTAGCTCGTAAGAAAAGGTTGGCTGTACACTTATGCTTTTAGTGTATTCTGTGAAACAGGTAGGAGCATGGAGAGACAGGATAATAATCTTCTCAGGAACATTTGGACCAACACAAGCTGTAGTTAAAGCCTTCTTAGACTCTGGTGCCAAAGCTGTGATTGGTCCTTCGACCGAACCGCAAGAGACACCTCTGATCACATCCCAAGGTTCATCTGAGTACAACATTGGAGAGAATAGTAAGTTTGAGATTGGAGAAGAAGAAGACGAAGAAGAAGAGGAAGAGGAAGCGGAAAGGGAACAGATGGAACCACCGACCCCGACAAGTGATTGGGAAGATAGTGACCATGAGAAGACGAACAGAGACGATAATAAGTGTTGTGGTCTTTGGGATGATGAAGAAGAGGAAGTGTCTGAGTTTGTTTGCCAGTTATATGATCAGTTGTTCAGAGAGAATTCAAGAGTTGATGTTGCTCTTCAAAGAGCTCTTGCCTCTCATCGAAAGCTCAGGTACACTTGTCATCTTCAGAATGTATAGAGAAGAGAAAAGACAACTTTTTATTAATCATATATCTTTTTTGACCCGAGGGAGAGGAAAATTTGAGAGAGAAAAAAAACAAAATTATATCTGTTTGTTTCTGCAAATAACAGTATCCAAATAAAGTTTATTTTGCTTCTAAAGAGGTACGAGAAATAAGATTTTTACAATTCTGGTAGAGCGATCATGTCTTTTCCTTAGGATGTGTCAATCGGGCTGACCTGTTCTGAAACCCACAAAGATATATGATTAAACGGATAAATTTGTAATTGTTCCTTTTTTGGAATGTGAAATTATGAACATATACTGAAAAAGATAAATGAAAAAAGAAAGAGATCAAGATTCATTCGCTTGAACCAAAAAAAAAGTAAGTATGAGATTAATGATGTAAACCACACGATGCGTTCTCCCTCAATGCCATATTACACCACATTTCAAAGAATTGTTTGCATCCAATTGACTTCGAACTCTAGCCCTAATTATTTTTCTTGGGTTTCACGTTATAAACAAAAAAACGATTTGAAGGTTTGAAATAGAGTCTTCTTATGGATCAGATGATGATGTCTGAGTATCGGAAGCAGGAAAAGTGGTAGTATTGGTATTATCAGCAACCTCAATAGGTTTAGCCAAGAACTCAAGTGCTGTGACCACATCTCCCATCAAAGGCCTAGTCTCTGCTTCTTCTTGCAAACACATCGCTGCAATCGCTAGAGCTTGATGCAACCCTTTCATAGGATAATTCCCTTCTAGATTCGGATCAACAATCCGTGTAAACATCCTCCTATCTCTCAATAACGGCTCAGCCTACCAAAAAAAAAAAAAAAGACCAAAAAAGACTTTAATCGGTTTCTTTCTTCTCAAGCAACAGACTCCATTTCAAGTTTTATTAGTATTAGAAGCAGGAGTAGTGGTAGTATTAGTATTATCAAGTTTGTGTTAATGTACCCAAGAGATCAAGTTTTGTTCTTCGGTTGGTCTATCGCTATCAATAGCTCGTCTACCGGAAATGATCTCAAGAAGGACAACACCAAAGCTGTAGACATCGGATCTAGCAGTGAGCTGACCCGTCATCGCATATTCTGGAGCACAGTATCCGTATGTTCCCATGACTCTAGTGGATACATGATCTTTGCCTTCAGTTGGTCCAAGCCTAGCTAACCCGAAATCTGATAGCTTTGAGTTGAAATCCGATTGTAGCAATATGTTTGAAGCTTTGAAATCGCGGTAGATCACAGGAGGATCTGCGCAGTCGTGCAAGTACTCGAGCCCTTTTGCTGCACCGTGCACTATCCGCATCCTCGTGAACCAGTCTAGACTTGGTGCCCCTTCCGGTAAGTCTATGTAGTGAAGAAAGATTAAAAACTTTATATTACAATGCAGAAGCTTATCTCAACATGAAAAGGTCACAACTTTTACCGAATAAATGATCTTCCAAGGATCCGTTGGGCATAAATTCGTAAACAAGGACTCGTTGCTCGTCTTCTACGCAATAGCCAATGAGATTGACAAGGTTTGGATGATGAGCCAGACTCAATACCATCACTTCTGCAAAGAACTCTCTTGTTCCTTGCAACCCATTCCGGTCAAGCCTCTTTACAGCCACCACCTAAACTTCTCATTATTCAATCAAACACACAAAAATTAGCAACTTTTCACCAAATCCGCGCATATAAGATGATTGAGAGATTGAGAAAGGACCTGGTTGAGGCCGGTGAGGAAGCCTTTGTAGACTCTTCCGAAACCGCCTTCTCCAATCATACAGTCCATGCTGAAATTGTCGGTTGCAGCTATTAGTTCCTTGAATTTGAAGATTCGGCCGCAGTTCTTCACGTTCCCATATTTCTTTATCTCATCCGTTATGTACTTCTGCCTGCAGCTTCCTGCACATATCAATGTTCAGAAACCAAATGATGATCAAATCTTGACAAGATTGATTTGGACGAAGAAAGAGGGAACGTTTATGAGTACCTTTTCGGCGTGAGCGAAAGGTGAAGAGAGCAAATAGTTTACGGCTATGGCCTCTATAAGCAGTAAGACCTTCATCGAATGAATCTCTAGGCGAATTAGGTCCGAGTTGTTGTGGATCGATGAAACAAGGACAAAGCTTCATCATTTTCTCCTTTTTTTGTCCTTTTTTTGTGTTCTTGATCCTCAGAACAAACAAATCCTTTTCAATGAATCCCTAAGGAAAGATTCGATCTTGTCTCTTTGATCGATCCTTTCAGATCCAAACCCTGTCTGGGCAAAATGAATCCGAAAGAAAGATCAGATCTTTCCCAGGAAAATGATGTAGCATGACAGGAGAATTTGGGGGAGGATCACAAAGTTTTGCTGTCTCTTGTTATATATGAATGTTCCCATGTTTGGATTCTCTCAAATTTGGATAAAAGGATTATTTTTAGGGTTTTCTTCTCTGTTCGTTTTATTTGGAAGAAGCCAAACGCGTCTGCTTTTCTAACAAACCTCAAAATCAATTCTTACTCAAAAAAACATAGTTCGTGGTAACCATGTAAGATTAAACATCCTTCTTTATATACATAGTCATAATACTATATAATATAAACATAGGAAGATATTAATTACATAAATAGATAAACTACACACACACGATTGACCATTAAGACAGGCTAACTTTGTTTGGATGCTTTGACCAATCTTACAGATACGCATAATGCTCAAGATCAAAACTGAAAACCTATGAATAAAGTTCATGACTTTTCCTTGATTATGTATGAAAAATCTAACATGGGCCAACATAAAACAGAGTTTATCTATAGCTACCAGGATGCTCAATAGATTACTATCTTCTAAGAATTATTTCATTGCTGACAAGTAAAGATTTTCACCTGAAGAGAGAAAGTTTGTAAGCTTTAAAATACCAATCTCGGAACAGTCAAAGTCGTAGATATCTTTGATTCATTGAGGCAATGCGGCTTCGACTTCATTCCACAACTCAACATTTCTAGTGAACTTCTCTTTTACTTGCGCAATGAGCTCCTTTGCTTCTTCGACTTTCGAATCCTTAGCCAGCCCGTTGACGAGCGATTTCATGATACTGAAACTCGGAACCCAATTCTTCTCCATACTCTCCTTACAAAGACTCAAAGCCGTCTCAAAGTCTCCACCTTTGCACAAGTAATATATGAGAGTGAAGTAACATTCACTATCAGGCTTGCATCCTCTGTTCACCATAACCTTGAACAACTTCTTGGCCTCATCCAAATCATCTTCATTGCAAAACCCATGAATCAAATGACCGTAAGTAACGGAATTCGGCTTCATTCCTGCAGACAACATGCCATCAAGCAGAGCCTTAGCCTCTGCAGATTTCTTCCTTTTGCATAAACTCTGAATCCTAATGTTGTGAGTCGAAACACCGATATTAACCCCACGCTCTTTCATCATTCCCAACACTTTCCCTACGTCTTCGTTCTTGTCCTCGTGGTAAAACCCAGCAATCATGAGGCCGAAGCTAGAGCTTGTCGGCTTTATCCCTTTCCTCTCCATCTCTGCAATGATGGAGTAAGACGAACTAGCCGAACCGGATTCACAGAACACTTTGATCATACGGTTGTAAGTTTCGAGATCAGGTTCGATTTTGTACATCTTAGGCATCTCGATGTAAACTCGTTTCGCTTCCTTGTAATCCTTAGCTACTAAGCAAGCAAAGAGAAGAGCGTTTAGGGATTTTACCGTACGAGGGATCTCCAACTTCTCGAGCTCACTGAACATCCGTAAAGAGTGGTCAAGCATATTCGCCTTAGCATACAGAACAATGGCGTGAGCAGCGAAACGCTCCGATCTGAGATCAGGTCGGTTTTCGATAAAACCATCGAGAAGATTTGTTACAGCGGCGAAGTGTTTCTTCTCCGCCAGGTTCTCGACGGCGGCGGAGAAAGCGATTCGGTCGATGTGGCAATCGGGAGTGAGAGAAGCGGCGCGGCAGATTTCTAGAATTCGATCTGGATCTTTCTCGGTTTTGAGGAGAGAAAGAGCGGCTTTGCTCTTCTGCTTGCTAGTGAGAGGGGTTTTGGAATCCG
Source organism: Eutrema heterophyllum (assembly GCA_002933915.1). Classification (NCBI taxonomy): domain Eukaryota; kingdom Viridiplantae; phylum Streptophyta; class Magnoliopsida; order Brassicales; family Brassicaceae; genus Eutrema; species Eutrema heterophyllum. The sequence continues at coordinate 642,393 of PKMM01018733.1, forward strand.
GCGAGAGGATCGATGACGCGGAGGAGAGAGAGCGGATTTGAGGCGACGGATTGAGATGGCGGAAGAGAGACGCCGATGAACGGATGCGAGAGAGAAACGCCATTGATTTTAGGGTTGTTGATGTTGCAGAAGAAATGGAGAAGAAGAAGAAGACAGCGAAATGTAGAAGAATGAGTTAGGGTTTTGGGAGAATTAGGAAATTTGGATTCCGAAGAATATCAGCCGTTGATGGTTTCTCAAAACTCGTCACTATGGACGGTTGAGATGAATTCTCAACGAAATAAAAATTAAAAAAAAAACTAAGATCCAATTTGACCGGGGTTTTGAACCCGACGTGAATCGAACACGCAACCTTCTGATCTGGAGTCAGACGCGCTACCATTGCGCCACGGATCCGGTGGTATATTGATGCTCATGTATTTTATATATAGTAAGCAAATATTTCTATATAAAAATGACATCGCATTTTGAATTTTGATCAGTTTGTAAATTTTTGGATTTGTAATCTTCATTTAAAGTTTCCGCTGGTGAGCGGATTCCAAATTTATGTAAGGGAAATATTAATCATTATGTTTAAGGCTTAGAATCATGTTGTTACAAATACCATAAATATGAAAGATGAAAGAAAACTCTATAACAAAATTCTTAGTGGGGGTTATTGGTAAAAGTGTAAATTTTAATTTATAGAATCTTGCAATACCTTCTCAACTGCTATTCCACCAGTGTTAATGTCCACTCCATTAGAAGCTCCTTCACCTTTTATTACATAACACGGATATGATAGCACCATCAATGAGATTAAGCTGCTGCTTGGTCAACTGAAAAAGTACCAAAGGCAAAACCTAAAGGTCACATGATCAAGTGATGCTTGGGACGGAACCATATAAAATACTCTGATCCCGGGCCAAAAAGTCATTTTTACAGAATACTGAGAACTTTAATGGTGGAAGAGATTTTGACATGAGATTTAATTTCACAAATTTTGGAATTGGAGATTGAAGAAGAATCGAGAGAGAGAAGATAGAGAGGGACCTGTGAGTGAGGAAAGGAGAAGGAAGGAGAAGAAGAGCTCTGATTCCATAAGAATAGACGAGGAAGACGTAAGAGCTCATTCCCTTTGAGCTCGCCGCTTTGAACAGAGTATTCATTCCGATGTCGGAGACCACAACCGCCATCATCGCCGTCATGATCCAGCCGTCTCTCTGACAGAATCTCCCAGCCATCGTCATCTCTTCGTTTGTTTCGAAGATCTGTTTGAACCTGGAATTCTTTAGATTAAATAAGAATATGGAATTCTTTTTGTGAGGTTTGACCAATGTACGAAACTAAGATCAACGGAAATTTTCTTCTGCTTCTCAACCTCAACACTATTTTTTTTTTAAAGTAATTTGATTAATTAAATTACTTCATCACACTAGTGCTTAAATTCACGATCAAATTCACGGTCAAATTCACGATCAAATGCAGGACCACTTCATCACACTAATGCTCGTCTGTACAGTCTCGTCCCATTGGGCAAATTCACTATCAAATTCACGAGATTCTCGCCAGAGTTTTCGAATTTCCATCCGTCAGAAGCGATTTGGAAGAACATTGCGTCATGGATCCTCGATTCAGCTTCTGCTCTCGAATCCTCGTACTTCAAATCCAATCTCCTTGTGGCGAAATCTCTCCTTGAGATGATCGGTAACTCAACTTGCGTCAGGAAAGCTCTCAACTATGGATGCTCAAGACCAGAGAGAGAAACAAAGCCGCTCATCTCTGTGTAGTGGTAAACAATTGATTTGTTTTTTGGAAAAATGCAAAACGGTGTCGTTTTGGTTAACGACGTCTCACTGGGATTTAACACCGTCTAAGTGATCTTTTAACTTTGTTTACGACGAGCCTAAATTGACATGGTCAACAAAAATATGAGATTAAAATATGAAGTCAACGAAACTTGAAGATTTATTTTGTCCAACACGTAGTTGAAACTTTTTTTGGCTGAAAGTCGTGAGTTCAAGACATTTTTTCCCTTAATTAATATATACACCCAAGCTTGTGACATATGAGAGATGGCATGGCATGTTTTGGTATTAGTTTATTCAAGACATGAGTTGCATTAAATCCAGCATTGTCACATAATTGACGTGGAATAACCTGTGGTACGTACCGCCACAGCCAGTGTGAATCCAAAAATCTTTTCCTCAAAGGCGAAAACAAACAAAATTTTAAATTCTGGCCAAAGATCAATCTGGACCCTCCTTAGTTTCTTACCAAATTCCCAATGACACAGAACACACAATTAGGAAGCTCACTTGACACATGCATATAAAGCTCAATTATATATTGTTTTCCCAGAAATCAAGAAGCACAAAAGAAAAACATCCAAGCCAACCAGTAAGTGTACCTCCAGAGCCTTTGCATAAGAGTTGATGAAAAGCTGTGACTTGCCAGTAATTGTTCGTGATTTGTGCCTCAGGTACTTGCTTATCTCCATCTACAACCAGGAGCAGTCACTTTCATTGTCAATGATATTAGTTACCCTACGGCCAAAATAAACTTAAATACTGTGTTGGATGGAGAATATATGGCAGAATGTAATGGCCTTTTCTAATGCGATTCTGCAAGTATTTTATCAAACACAACAATTTGCCTAAGGTTCAATAAAATGCAAAAACTCAAATTTCCGTTTTAGGCTAAAAAAATTACAAGTAAAAACATTCATTAGGCAATTAAATGAGCTTTTACCTTCTTTTTTTTTTTTTTTTTTTTTTTTTGTCTAACCCCTTTTTCATTTTCCCATGCCAGAAAATCAACTACCCCATGAATTAACTCAAGTAACATCAACATGAAAATCAACTACACAAGCTTTTTAAGAACACAAAGGTAATGTTGAACCCTTGATGAGTTCTTTTCCGTGATTGCCAAGGCACAAGGTTAATGCAATTGCTCTGCTCATCTCTCTTCCTTGTTACCATCTTTGCAGCTCGTCTCAGGGAGCAAGAGTGGAGGATCAGATTCAATATTAAAACTTCGTAAATTCGGTTTTTAGGTTTGAATAAAAACTTCACCCAACTTTTCCCGAACTTAAACTTGGTTCGGTTCGACTGATATTTTTTTTACCAAAATTTGTTTTCATGCTTCAAATTAAACCCATTACACATTTTGGCCACTTAATCTGCAGGCCCACTTCATTCGCCTGAATAATTTTGTTACAGCAGTTGAAGAGAGATAGGAGAGGAGAGGCGAGGTAGAGGTAAAGACGGCTAGATCACGGAGGTTGCGAGCCTTGGAACCACTTTTGGAGCATCCCCGAAGCATGACGGCCTGAATTTTTTTGTTACAGCCTTTTTTTCTTCTGAAACTTTGAAAATGACGACGTTGTCCGATCTTCCCGGCGACTTGGTACCGGAAATTCTTTCTAGGGTTCCGATAACGTCACTGAGAGCAGTGCGATTAACTTGCAAAAAGTGGAACTCTCTCTCCAAAAATCGGATTTTTGGTAAAGCGGCAAGGAATCAGTTTCTAGGGTTCATGGTGATGGATTCTAGGGTTTGTTCCTTGAAATTCGATCTCCAAGGAATCCGAAACGACGGCGATGAAGACTTCGTTGATCCATCTATAAAGCCAGTAAGTATACTTAATCAAGTCGAGATATCTAAAGCCTTTCATTGCGACGGTTTATTGTTATGCGTTATCAAAGACTGCTCGAGGCTCTTGGTATGGAACCCATATTTGGGGCAAACCAGGTGGATCCAACCCAGAAACGATTTCCACAGATTTGATAGGTATGCTCTCGGGTACGACAAAAACAACCGTAGTCACAAAATCTTGAGGGTTTTCGATTTCTATCAAAGCAGAAACCGCGTTTTTGGTTGCGAAATCTACGGGTTTAGCTCTGATTCATGGAGGGTTCTTGATGTCACTCCCGACTGGAAGATACCGTCTCATCAACGCGGCGTGACTTTGAAGGGAAATGCTTACTTTTTTGCTGAAGAGAAGATAATAGTGGAAGTAGGTGTAACAGAGATTCAAGACTTTTTACTCTGTTTTGATTTTACATCAGAGAGATTTGGACCACGTCTGTCTCTGCCATTTCACTCTTCTGATGAAGAGACTGTGACTCTGTTTTGTGTCAGAGACGAGCAGCTCGCTGTGTTACATCAACGCTGGGAGACATGTGAGGTAATGGAGATTTGGGTTACCAATAAGATTGATCCCCATGCGAATGCGGTGTCGTGGACCAAGTTCTTGGAAGTGGATATGAGTCTGCTCACTGGTTTTCCGGTTAACCCTTTTGCTGGGAGTTTTTTCATTGATGAGGAGAAGAAAGTCGCTGTGGTTTTCTATCTAGACAGAAATGATGAACCCCGCTACCAAACAGCTCACATCATTGGAGAAGATGGATACTTCAAATCTGTGAATATCGGAGAAGCTCCGAATCAAGGGAAACCGGACATATTTGGATATACTCCGCTCCCACTTGTGTCCTCCTCTTATGTTCCGAGCTTAGTGCAGATTATTAATTAGTTCCATTCTCCTCTTTTGTTTCTTGTGAGACAATTCCTCTGAATAAATTCAGTTTATCATCATGTATTCTTGTTTCTGCCTCATGATTTAGTTGTTTCTGTGATCATTCTCAATCATGTTTAAGTCGGTGCAAAGTTGTGATCATTCAAATAGTATCTCTTCTTCTTTTTGCACCGATGGAGGGATATTCTGTGATAACTTTACTGTCTTTTCGGTCATCAAAGGTCGGAGGGAAAAGGATAAAATGATACTCGACCATATCTTTAGACTAAACTGTAGCAGTGTTCTTGTCATGGTTAGTTTTGGGATGGAAAATGTTGAACTAAATTACTTATTTTGTCTTCAGAAGCTAAAGTAAAAAAAAAAGACAGCCAAATTGTGATTCTGATGACATCCTAGATGGAAAATGCTGCATTTTCTCAACTTCACAGTAAAGTAACTTTGCAGATCACAGTTTACACAAGGCTTTTAGTTTGGAACTTGTCAAGTACACTGATTTGGAGGTTGATGTTGAGGCCCCAATGAGTAGCATAAGTATGTCTGCGGTTAGATCGGATACAATGGTTATTCGAACACGAGGAGTTGGATTCGTTTAATTGTTTGGACCCATTTTTTTTTTGTCAGGAACGATTGGACCACGAGGAGTTGGATTCGTTCTGTACAACAATGGTCCTCCTGACAATACAGTAACACATTTATGAAATCGATTATACATTTCAAAATATTTTTTTTTTTTGGTCAACTTATACATTTCAATTAGATGCGTGAAAGAAATAAAAGATACCCTATGTTTCTTCCAAGTATATTAAATATTAATCAATGAATAAGAAAAAGTAACAGAAGCTCTCTTTAATGTAAAAAAATATTCACTCTTAGTTATCTAAACCCGCAAATTTCCTTAAAACCAAAAACAATTCAGATTTTTTTTCCCTTTTATCTCCCACAACATAAACCACCCACAAAACCTCAAATTTCCGAATCATTAATCAACAAAACAACATACATTTTTCGATTGAAAAATTTAGTGTTTTATCAGTTGAATTGGCATCTTTCATCTGATCCTCTACCACCATTTTCGGGAAACAAAACTTTTGATTTCAGTTTGACCTCAAAATTAAGAAAACAAAAAAAAAACTATTGCTTCAGAAGCGGCTCACGGCTCTCTTCCCACTGATCCAATCGACTCGAAGCATTCTCCACCTAAATTACAAAATTTAAATTAATTTAAGTACCATATATAATCCTAAATCATACCAAGATCTGTGCATGAAACTTTTCACATAAACTTTTTTTAATTACCTCTTTATCCCAATCAGTTCGGAAGGTGACAATCACTAAGATTATTGTTTGCATTAATGTACCACCAATCATCCCTGTCCATATTCCCTGCACCAATCAATCATATATACCACATTTATTATTACATTTATCATGGTTTGATATGTACATTTATGTTTAAAAATATTAATTGAGATTTATTAGTATTTATTTACCTTTGCTCCCATATCATAGGTGAAGCCTAGAATGAAACCAATCGGAATTCCCACAACGTAGTAACATCCAATGTTAACGTACGCCACAAATGCTTGCCATCCACATCCAACAGCCACACCTAATTAAAAATATTTTGTATAAAAAAAATTTAGTTAAAGATTTTAAAAGTAATAATTAAAACAAAACTTGATTTGATGTAATTATGTAGGTTTTTTACCAGACAACACAGGCTGAATTCCATTGAGGACAATAGTGATGGCTAAAAAGGGAGATAAATCCGCAACGGCCTTAGCCACTGCAGGACTATCAGTAAACGCATAGCTGATGACATTTCGCCACGATAAGACCACGACGGCTTCGAAAACTGCTAGTAAGAATGATACTCCGGTTGTCACTAGAGTGGAAAACGCAGCCGCCCTCGGGTTTCCGGCTCCTAATTCATTGCTTACTCTCACACTATATATAAATTGATAAGGAACAAAAAAAAAGATCATTATTATTAATAACGACAAGAAAATAAAAATTATATTTATACTTGGGAGTAAATGATTTTGAAAATTTGTTTTGTTACCAACCTTGCAGCTGCGTTGAATCCAACGGAGACCATGAACGAGATTGCAGAAATTGACATGCTGCAAACAAAATTGAGTTGATTGATTGGTATTATTGGTTTGTCCAGGCACATGAGTGCCGTTTTTACTAATTGGAAACGACACGCAGTTGAAACTCTTGGAAAACGACAAAGTGAAGACAAAAACTTTAAGAGCTTTTACTGAATAAGAAAATGACGTGACGAGAACGAGTCGTCTTTTTCGACTCTTTACTGAAAAAGATATCATAAAGCACTTAATTTACTAAGCGTTATATAATTACATCTGTCTCACCTTCATGCGACCAATTATTTGTCCTAAGTTCAGATTCACTATTAATTTGTGAACATAGAAGAAAAGAAATATATTTTTTAAAAATATCAACTTGACGAGTATAACAACAAAAACAAAAATTACTGCTCATTACTTTTTGCAATAATTACTTTTGTCTAACTCTTAACATTGATACGCCAAAATATTAGTCTTATGTTCAAAAATTCAATGCTAATGTGCTTAATTATACAGTAATAAATATGAAAACAAATATGTAATTTACATGGACAATTTAAGTAGATTTTCAATTGATTTTCTCTTTTAATATAATTGATTTGAATGAGATTTAGAATTTAGAAAATTACCATATAGCGAGAGAATCCAAAGCGAGCTCAGGGTCTTTGAGAAGTCCGGCGAGTAAAACCAGAATCTGAGAGTACCACGATTCGAGGCAGAGCATGACGGCGGAAGCCGCCGATAGCCGGAAAAAGTCCCAGAGACCTTCGAAAGCTTTCCAGGTAAAACCTTCCCAAGTCCGGCGACATCTCGGGCTCATCTTAATGTAAACGATCTGAGCCACGACGATGATCCACCACGAGAAGCTATGGATCAGAGATAAAGCCAAAAGACCAAACCCTAGGCGATATACGGCGATCCATGAGAGGACGAGGTGGATGACGAGAGTCGCGGCGGAGATGTAAGCGCTCGGCGTGACGATGCTCTGCGATTGGAGGAATTTCTGGATCGGGAAATTGAATGCGTAAGCGAAGATCACTGGGATCATTCCGTAGACGAAAACCGAAGCCATTGATGCGACTTGTTCTGGCTCCCCGAGAGCATTCAGGAGCGGATTCGAGAAGACGAAGAGAAGTGACATCGGAAGACAGGTTAAGATTAGAACCACCGTCGATCTCTGGAGGTAGACTCCGAGCATCTCGTAACGATGCGCTCCGTGCGCTTGTCCACATAACGTCTCCACCGCACTTCCCATTCCAAGCTACACCGGAAAAATCAACAAACAAACAAACAAAATCGATCAAATCTCAACGGATCCGGTGAAACAACCGTTAGATTCAGAGGAACATGGAAGATTTTTTTACCAGAAGTCCGTAGGTGAACATGTTGAATCCACTGTTTCCGAGTGAAGCGGCGGCGAGTTGGGAGCTACCGACGTGGCCGGCGAAGATACGAGTGAGGATGGACATTCCGTTGTTGATGACGTAGACGAAGATCGCCGGAGCCGCAAGGTGGAAGAGGAACTTCATCTCTATCATCATCGCCAGGTAAATCCGCCGGAGATACGGTAATTCTCGGTCGGTTAACACAGTCTCCAGCCGGTAATCGATGAACGATTTCGACGATTCAATCAATGGACGGTGGAGATTTTCCAACGATTCCGAATTCATTTTTTCTTCTTCTTAAAGAATCTTTCAGAGAAAATCGAGAAAATTTGTTGGGAGTAGTGAAATATCGAAATCTGAGAACGAGGATACTGTTTCTCTCTCTCTCTATTTTCTGTGTATGTGTCTGTGCCTCTCTGCAACTTCGGCAGAACTTATATAATGCGAGTTTTGCCGTGTATGCTGACGGAAATAATTATATTTAATTTTTATTTGACTACACTTTTTGAATTTTTTTTTTTTTGGTTTAAATGTGAAAGTTCTATCGGTCAAGTAGTTGACCAAAAAATCATTAATATTGGTAAGAAGGAATTTCGATTTCCATACCAAATTTCCAGAGATTTTCAGCATGGTGCAAACATAGCTGCATGGTTCATCGTGTCAAGGGTAAAATGCTCTATTACGAGCATGGTGTAGATAGATCGTTGATCGTGGATCCTTATAGGCCGGTAGAATTATATGTATAAAATTATCAATGTATTTGTTTTCATAATTTGCAATTGATAATATTTTAGATGATTAAAAAAAGATTTTTTGTTTAAATTAAAATTTGGAAATGAAGAAACGAGAAAAGGCTGATTAAAAATATTTACTAAACGAGGCCAAAATCACACATAAGATGTGTCCGACCAAAACCGTTTTGAGTGTAATAGGTAATTGAGTTATATTTAAAACCCTATTTTTTAACCATTTTTTATTATTTGTAGTCGTAATCGTTTAATTTTTTTTTTTTTTTTAATAATTCGGAGGTAAATCCCAGTTCCATCTAAAACCTAGACTAATCCGGAGGTAATCGATTAATTGCTAAAACTTTTCTTGACCATTCCAAATTTTAGGAAAGTTATTATATTATTTTCCTAAAAACATTTGGTGGATCCCCTTATGAATCGAATAATCAATTCGTTGAAGATTCATAAAGGAGGGAGTGTTGCGTGTTGCACTACAGTATATAAGATTATTGCTCGCATTATAAAGACTAGACTCAAACTGTTTGTTTCTGAGGCAGTCCATGGAAATCAAATGGGGTTTATCAAGGGTCGTTTGCTCTGTGAAAGCGTTCTGCTGGCATCAGAACCGGTGGAAAACTTCCACAAGGAGGGAGTCACTTCGAGAGGATGTCTCCAAATTGATCTAACAAAAGCTTATGACAGTTTATTTTTAATATTTTTGAAACTTTTGAGATTCCAAAGCAATTCATAAATTGGATAAAGGAATGCATTTCTACCCCAACGTTTAGCATGGTTATAAATGGGGATCTTTTTGGTTTCTAACAGGGTAAGAAAGGTCTTCGACAGGGTGATCCCATGTCTTCTCTTCTATTTGTGTTGGCCATGGATATTATGGCAAAGAAGTTAGACAAGGGGGCTCTAGCGGCAGTGTCACTCCTCATCCTTTGGGATAGGCTCTGTTGGTCACGCACTTGAGCTTTGCAAATGATGTATTGGTGTTCTTTGACGGGACGGAAAGTTTACTTCAAGGCATCCTATCTATTCTGGAGGATTTCAAAATCGCCTTAGGTCTAGGTATTAATAGAGAAAAGTCCTTCCTCTATATGGATGGTAATAACAACTTGTTGGCCAGTCAGCTTTCTACTAGTTACTGTCTATCTGAGGGCTCTCTGCTGGTCCGTTATCTCGGGGTTCCTCTCACCACGCAGACGCTGTCTAGGTCCGATTATCAGCCTCTGATTGACAAGATTAGGAACCGCTTCTTCTCTTGGTCTGCTAGACGGTTATCTTTTGCTGGTAGATTGCAGTTAATCCATTCAGTTATATTCTCCTCTATTAACTTCTGGGCTACGGACTTCATTCTTCCAAATAAATGCATAGAGAGTTTGGAGCAGCTGTGCAATGCTTTCCTTTGGAAGGGTGCTCTCAATTCAGCTCGTGGAGCAAAAATTGCATGGGATTCTTGTTGTACGTCTAAGGAGAGCGGAGGATTGGGATTAAGGCGTCTTGGCGATTGGAATAAGGTATTGGGTTTAAAGCTTATATGGATGTTATTCTCCTCGGCTGGATCCTTATGGGTATCGTGGGTGAGATTGAATCTGATTCAAAACATGAATTTTTGGACCTTAGACCCTCAAAGCTCAGGTAGTTGGATTTGGAAACAACTATGCAAACTTCGTCCTCTGGCTCGTCCCTTTGTTGTTTGTGAAATTGGTTCAGGTATAACAGCCAGCTTTTGGAACGACAATTGGACATAGTTAGGGCCTTTAATTGAGATAATGGGAGAAGCAGGACCTCGTACATCAGGTCTTCCTTTAGATGCGGCAGTGGCAGACGCCCTGAGGGGTGATCAGTGGTGGATATCCTCGAGTCGAAGCCGTAATCCAATTGTCACGTTGCTTTGTCAATGTCTGCCGCAAGGTGAACTGATTTCGCAAGCTGAGGCTGACGATATATACTCATGGAAGATTCAGAACGGAGCCCTTTCTCGGACTTTCTCCTCCTCTTTGACTTGGGATTCATTACACCCAAATAGTCAGTCCGTTGATTGGCATAAGACAGTATGGTTCAAGGGTCGTATTCCAAAACACGCTTTCATTTGTTGGGTAACGGCTCGAAACAGGTTGTACACAAGGGATATGTTGAGGAGTTGGGGTCTCACGGTTCTTTCGCTTTGTTTATTGTGTAACAATCATGATGAAAGTAGACAACATCTATTCTTTTATTGCGATTTCAGCAAGGAGGTATGGACTTTTTTCACTGCTTGTGCTTCTCTTAGTCCCCCTGGAATGTTTGAAGACATTCTCAGATGGATGAGATCTCCTTCTCCGAACAAAAATGTCAAGACCATTATGAAACTCATTTTCCAAGCATCGGTGTACCTAATATGGAAGGAGAGAAACTCTAGACTTCATTCCTCTATAGCTCGCTCGGCAGGTAGTATTATTGCTGAAATCCAACAGATTGTCCGTTGTAGACTAGATCCTATGGCTAGGGCTCAGCGGAATACTCCCGCAACGGTCTTGTATCGCACCACCTGGTTCTCCTTATTTCAACCATCCTCTTCGGTATCTTCATCTTCTTCTCTCTCGAGCAGAGTTGTTCCTTAAAAAGTTTTTTTTTTGAGTTCGTAATGGTTGGTGTTGGTGTTGATTTTTGAATCCTCTGTTTTTCAGTATCGTTTATATGTCCTTATTAGATCGTTTTGTAACCCAATTTCGATCATAATCAATAAAGGTACTTTATAAAATAAAATAAAAAAAGATTCATAAAGGAGGGAGTTACGGAAATGAAAGTTCAGAAATCATATCAAACATATACTATCTGTTGCTGGTGAGTTTAGCACTCCCCGGTTTAGCCCGGTTTGAACCGAGACCGGTCCAATTGATCCCGGTTGACGACGGTTCAAACCCAGAAAGAGAGAGACCACGAAACGGTTGCCGACCTCCGAACTCGAAATAAAGGTCCACGAAGGACTTGCTAACCGACCAGTTCGGTAAGAACACAAGTTCGGTAAGAATCCGAAGAAATACCGAACTGGTGGTGAACGGCTCGGAACGACGAGTTTGAACCAAGATCGGTGAGTTAATCTTGATCGACGACGGTTCAAGATCGGTAAAGAAGTTCACAAAGCAACAATCACCGAGCTCGGTGAAGGCTGAACTCAAATCTTTATCTCGAACCGAGATCGGCCAGGTTGATCCGATCAACGACGGTTCGAGATCGGTAAAGAAAAAGACATCAAGCGATTGCCGACTTGCGATATACCGAGCTCGTCGGTATCAACCCGTCGTAATCAAAACCCACTTCTGGGATTCGCGGAACTTTACGGAAAATACGGAAAATACGGAAAAGGAAGATTAATTAGTTTTCTAATCTGGGATTCGCGGAACTTTTCCCGGATTCGGGGAACTTGTCAAAGCCGCCGAGGAATCTTATAAATAAGGAAGCCCGACTACATTTTGAGGAGGAGGATTCGAAATACATCTTTAGAGAGAGAAAGTGATAACTCAAAATCCGATCTCAACCTCATTACCGATCTCATAATATTTTTGTAAACTCCGACGAGTTCGATTTAATAAAAACGAGATTCCGATCGATCTTTCAATCCTTTTTATCCTTGTATGGTTTCTACAATCAACACTATCCTGGTTTGGTTTTGACGACGATTTTCTCACAGAGATTTACTTTGCACAGCTTAAATAAGCGTATCACAGATCAATGAACTCAAAGATTCAGTCACTTTTTTTTTTGTCAACCTAAAACGGTTCGGAGATTCAAACTATGATATCAAGTTTACATAAGTAATATCTAGTGGGTAGACATGAGCATTCCGTGCTAATTTGTCTGCTTTTGTGTTGTTTGCGCGTGGGATGAATGAGATGGAGAAAAAAGTGAACACATTCTTACTATTCACGAATTCCTTCAAGTGTAATGTAAAAGATGGCCACTCTTTGGGTGTAGACACCATCTTCACCAACTCGGAACAGTCTATTGCAAAAGCTATCGCCGTCTTATGGTTTGCAATCATGTACTGCATAGCCCATATGAGTGCTTGTAATTCTGCGTGTAGAGGGGGGGGGGGAAGACTTTTTCGTAAATTCCTTGCTCCCATATTATAGTTCATTCGACGCCCTCCTGAAAGTAGTGCAATCCTAGCCAAGAAAATTATTGGTCTCCTTCTAAGAGCCATCAACATAACACCACCATCCTTCATAATGCGAAATCACCGGAGTAGGGACATTATTTTGGGATACCATGGCTTGGTCACTACTTTGTGCCGATTCCCATATTGTTGCCTCAATTTCCGCAATCTTCAGTATTTCTTGTGGATTTCTATCCACATTTGAGTAAACCTTATCATTTTGAGCTTTCCAAATATACCACACAATCCAAGGAAAATTATATTCTGATTTTCTTTTGGAAGTCTCCAAAAGAGATGATCAAAATTAGAAAAGACTGATGACATTGGAAAAACACCCAGGGGCGTTGGTATCTGGGAGTGCCCACGTTTGTGAAGCCAGAGAACATTCAAAAAGAACATGATCGATCGTTTCCTCTTCCGCTCCACACCGTGCACATTGTGTATCACAATTAATTCCTCTAGCTCGTAAACTTTCCGAAATCGAAAGACATCCCGATATGGCTTGCCAAATAAAATGTCGTAATTTCAGAGAGCATTTCAACTTCCATGTATGTGCCTGTAATTTCTTCACATCCGGACCATAGAAAATATTAGAACCGTTATATGAGTTTTGTTGTTCGATTTGATATCCCGACTTAATTGTATATCTTCTCGATTTTGTAAAGTGTCATCCAAGAGTATCTGATCTATAAGTATTGCTTATAGGCATGCTTCGAATAATTGTCACATCAATCGGGTCAATAATTGTGTTTATCAACCCCATATTCTACATATGTGTCATTGGGTCAATCATATGATTGACCATGAGATTAGGGTAATAGTTATGCCCCTTACATGTTGTTGACCTCGGGCGAGAAGATGGTATCCAAGGATCGTTCCATACTGAGATTAAACAACCTGAACCAACTCTTTTAGTTAGCCCTTTTTTTTAACCAGATGTCTAGCTAATATAATGCTCCTCCATCCATCCGAAGGGGAGTAGGATCGTGTAGGGTATAAGGGTATGTGTTCCAAAAATAGCTACCCTTAAAAACCCGTGCAAACAATGCATTCGGTTTATTCATCAGCCGCCATAATTGTTTTGCCAATAAAGTAGTGTTAAAGTCATATACTATTCGAAAACTGATTCCCCCACCTGATTTACTTCTACACAAATTTTTCCACGCAAACCAATGCATTCCTTTTTGTTATCCATTTGAACTCCACCAGAACCGTGCCGCCGCACTAGTTAATTCCGTGGTTATAGATTTGGGTAACCGAAAATACGACATAATGTATGTTGGCATTGTTGCTGCCACTGATTTGATTAAAACCTCTTTGCCTCCTTTAGATAATAACCTTGATGTCCATCCGTTAACTCGATCATGTTGTCTCTCTGCGACAAAATTAAAAATCTTACTTTTTGCTCCTCCGAGACTTTCTGGAAGGCCTAGATATGATCTCATGCCTCCAATGTTAGAAATTCCTAGCATTTGTTTGACCTCGTTTTGTGCCGCATCATTTACCGTGTATCCAAATTGTAAAGAAGATTTAGCAAAATTGATTTGCTGCTCATACACTGACTCGTATTGTTGAAGTATGTGTAAGATAGTCTGACATTCCTCTTTGGTAGCCTTTCAAAAAAATAGATTGTCATCAGCATAGAGTAGATGTGAGACTAATGGGCTTGCTCTCGCAACCTTTAAACCCGTGAGTAATTTCTCTCGTTCTGCCTTCTGTATGTTTGCTATCAATACCTCCGTACAAAGTATGAATAGATAAGGTGATAAAGGATCGCCTTGATGAAGCCCTCTCTTCGGAATTAATTGTCCTTTGGGTTGACCATTTATGAGGACCTTGTATTGTACTAATTTAATACACCACATCATCCATGTAATTCATTTCTCCGCAAAACCAAACTTTCTCCAAAGATGTTCAATAAAAGACCATTTCACCCGATCATACGCTTTAATCATATCCGTTTTTATCGCCATAAATTTACCTTTGCATGACTTATTGGTTCGTAATCCATGAAACATCTCCTTGAGCAATCAGAATATTTTCCGAAATTAATCGGCCTAACACAAAGGCTGATTGAGTCTCCGAGATTAGGTTTGGTAGCAATCACTTTAACCTTTGGCATAAAACCTTTGAAATGATTTTATATCTCACATTACAATTTAAGGCTTATAGGCCGTAATTCCGTCAATCGACTGGGTCTCTCTGTCTTCGAGATTAGACAAGTATTTGTCATATTCAACCGTTCATTAAAAACTCCAGTTTTAGGAAACCGTTAATTAATCATATAATATCCACCTTTATTATTTTCCAAGATCGTTGAAAAAATAATGTTGTCATTCGGTCTAGACTCGGAGCTTTTTCCGGGTGCATCATAAAATGTGCCGAACAAACTTCATCTTCGGTAGCCATTGACGTAAGCACCTCATTGTTCTGTTCTGAAACTAGTGACATAATTTCACTCAGTGTATTCTCAAATTCCGTCGGAGAAGTAGATGTAAATAAGTTATCAAAATACTTACCGCCACTTGTTCAACCTCTTTTTCGGATGAAACCCACATTCCTAATGCATTATGCAAACCAACTATCTGGTTTCTCGCCTTTCTTTGCTTAACTTGTGCATAGTAAAATTTTGAATTTTTATCCGCCACCTTTAGCCATAGAGTGCGACTTTGTGTTGCCAGAAAAGCTCCTCATCTCGATATGCTTCTTTTAATTTTCTTGTAATATCTATCAATTCCTCCTTATTCCTTGAATCATCATTTTGGACTTCTTCTAATGCCCGTTGTAACTCATTGATTTTCTCCCTACCGTACGGTAAATTATTTTTCCGCCACTTGGAAATTTCCCGCCGACAACTACCAATTTTTCTACAAAAGATGATCCGTTTCCACCTAAATTAATCTCTTAGCCCTTTCTACAAAAGATTTGGTCACTATTTGAGGGAAATAGGATGTTAAAGAGACGGAATAGGATTTGAGTCAGTGTGTTGTAGCTGGAATTACAACGGTCAAAATTTGTAAATAGGAATAATCGAAAGACTTTGTTTATCTCTAATAACATAAGAATCAAATGGCTTTTGAGCAATAAACATAAAGTATATTGCTCGAAGTGAGCTAAGAGGATCAAGAAGCGATTTAGACACCGAAATTAGAGTATAATGAGCTTAGTATTTCGTCCTCGAACGTGTTTTACACAAGAAGAAGAACAAAGAATCAATCAGAACTAAGAGTGTAGTGCTAATTGCGAGTGAAAGAAGTTGTTGTGCTCATTATCCTTGCCCTTGTTTTTATACTCCGAGTCCGTGTTTAACATTTTCATTTACTCCGCTTGATTCGCCATGAATGATCTATAATTGAGATGATACAGCTGTTACGTCTAGACGCCTTTAATTGCCGGTTTGAATGAGTTTTTGGCCGTTGCGGGGTTAACTGACGGATTAGCATTTATTCTCTTTTGACCGTTAGTGACTCTAGCGTGCCTTTCAGCTCGACTCCTCACCTTGTTTCAGTCTTTCACTTCTCTAGGCTTTTTACCATTGTTTATTGGGCATAATTTACTGGGTCATGATTTTCACCCCCACACATATTATAAGTGTTTATGGTATTGATAAACTGTTTTTTTACCAGTTTCTAACCCTTGTTTTTGTGTTTTTTATCGAGTTAAAGTTCATTTTTAGAGTCTTTTAGTCATTTGTCGAGTCTTTTCAGGTTTTAGGTCAGCTCGGGAGAAAAGGAGTCGTTTTGGATGAAAATGAGCATATGGAGATGCATAATCATGCAGAGGCGTCAGAAGTTTGGCATTTGTTGAAGAATTTCCCACCGATGGATCGAGCTCAAATTTTGATACAAGATATAGCAATGGGTTAGCTTTAATTTGGAAGTGGTTTGAGGTCAATCAAATGCTGCAATCAAAAGTTACGCCATTTTTCGTGAAGACAGTCTAGTCTGGCGAGCAGAAGAAGCATGTGCAGAAGGGCAGATCAGTAGCCATTTCGATCGATCGATCTAAAAAAGGATTAATCAATCCTTGTCTTGAAAATTTACAAAAATAAATTCAATCGATCGATCCACACCCAGATCGACCGGTTTAGCGACGCAGAAGAAAAGGAAATTTCGGTTTTCACTTATTTTAACCCGGTTTCACCTGATTCCGACCCTGAACGACTAGAGGCCTATTTATACCTATTTTTAGCCACTTTTTAGGTTACACTTTATTTTATTCATCAGAGAACTTTTGGCTTTTGCACTTGTAAAATTTGGGGAGAAGAATCTCTAACCCATACTGGAGAAGATTTATGAACCCTTTTTGTTTTCTATTTATTTGATTATGAGTTTTTCTTCCTCTCTCTGTGTTTTCTCTGCAACTATGAGCGAGTAATCGTTTAGTTAGGTTTAGGGTTTCAAAAGATTTCATGAATCGATAGTTAGGGTTGATTAATTAGGGAATTATCTATTGGACTCTTCATTTAGGTTTTTCTTAGTGTTTGAATTAGGCTGATCACTTAGTTCATGATCTTAAGTTATTTAAAGCACCGAAAGTATTTGATTAAATGCATGAAAGAACCTAGATGAGCAAAACATCCTTAGCCAACGGGAGTTGATGTTAATGTGTTTTGTGAACTTATCAAATCGGACTAGAATGCATGCTTAGGACTTTTGAATTCAACGGGTGTTAGTCTTCATAGGTCTAAGCATAGGGATTAACACTTTGGGAAAAGGTTGATCTATTGTTAGGTTTGAGTTCTAGAACGATTCGTAATGCATTTCATGTTTAAGATACTTTAACTGTTATTCATGTTCTTGCGAATTTGCCCTGGACCTAGCGTTTTTCTTTATTGAATTTAGATCGTTTAATTTGTCATTCTTAGTTTTAGAAGATACAAAACCACAAACAATTGTCATTAGTCTTAACTTTACTTTCTTTCTGCATTCTCGTAGTGTTACACTTGGTCCTTGTGGATTCGATCCCTACATTACTACTTCGATTAGATGTGCTCTTACAGTAGAACTATAGGGTTAAACCTGAATTGTTTCAGGTTTATCGAATTGTGGGTTCTTAATGGGTTTAAATTTAATCTCACCAAAGTAACTAACTTTATTTTTTTTTAATGAATTATACATGATGTAAAACATTAATTTAAAAACCTCTAAAATTAATCACATTAACAATACTTTTTATAAGCGAAAGATCCAATAACTCGCAAATAAATAAAAAATAATAATAACTCTTTCCTTTAATAACCTTTTTTAATTGAAAATTAAATTTTAAATGACAAAATATAGACTTAGAGATATTCAAGTGTATATTTTATTACCCTACGAATCTTGTATATGTATTACCCTACAAAATATAGACTTTTTTGGTACAAATAACCAACTTATTTAAAATTATTGTTTCTACAGAAATTTGGATATTTTTATATTTTGTGTGATTTTGAAGGTCGTTAGAGATCGATCGTTAGATAATAGATTAAAAAAAATGCTAAAAAAGAAACTGTCAAGAGCTCGGGGAACAATAAAGATAATTCTAGAAAAAAATTTGACGTTCAAATCAGAAATAGTTTATATATGAAATGGTTAAAAACATAGCGATTGCAAAAATATTTTATGGGTAAGAGTATGTTTTTAGTGTTTGTTTATGTTTTTTTTTTAAATTATCGAACTTTTAGGATTGGGATCTAGATAAATAACGTACGTTTGAATTTGTATTTATAAAAGATGACATTATCCGAGTTCGGATACCGAATACCTTAATATATATGTGGTGTTCATGAAGGCTTTTGACTTAAGGAGAAGGAAGCTTAAGATTGATCTCAAGAAGGCTTTTAACTCATTGGACTGAAGTTTTATTCTTGATACTCTCAAAGCTACAAACTTCCCGTCTACTTATATCAGATGGATCTAGCAGTGTATCTCAACTATGAAATTTTCAATGGCAGTTAACGGAGATTTGTTTGGCTATTTTAAAGGCTCTAGGGGAATAAGACAAGGAGATCCCCTGTCTCCTCCTCTGTTTGTGATAGGAATGGACGTTTTTTCTCGGCTGCTAGAGTTACGGTTCAGTTCTGGTCAGATTGGAGCTCACCTGAAAGCCTCTCAACCCAGAATTTCTCATCTGGTTTTTGCAGACGACATGATGGTCTTCTTTGATGGTACTCTGACCTCCTTGCAAGCCATTGTAAATCTTCTCAACTACTTCTCCTCGATTTCTGGCCTCACTATGAACGCAAGTAAGACTTCCCTGTTCCTGGCAGGTTCCTCTCAAGCAGAAAAAATTCTCCTTTTTGCTAGCTTTGGATTCACCTTAGGCACGCTACCGGTGAGATATCTAAGTTTACCTCTTCTTCCTAGGAGATTGTCTAAAGTAGACTATGCTCCTTTGATAGAAAGGGTTAAATCTAGACTTCACTCATGGACCTCCCATCTCTCCTTTGCGGGAAGAACCTAGCTAATATCCTCAGTCATTCAAAGTATTATGGCCTACTGGTGTGATGCCTTTGTGCTACCAAAAAGATGTATAAAATAGATTAATAAGCTGTGCAGAAAGTTCTTGTGGTCTGGTAATCCAGACTCTTCGTGTAAAGTGAAGGTAAAGTGGTCTCAGGTTTGCTCCCCAAAGGTGGCTGGTGGTTTAGGGCTTAGAGACTTGTCTTCTTGGAATAAAGTTTTCGGACTTAAGTTGATTTGGCTCCTCTTCTCAAATTCTGGTTCTCTCTGGGTTGCTTGGTGTCAGGAAAATAAGCTCAGAAGGAAATCGTTTTGGCGTTTGAGTGAAAAGAGTTGTGGTTCTTCTTCTTGGATTCAGCTTCTGTTTCTCAGGCCTTTATCTGAGAACTTCATCAGTTGCACAATGGCAATGGGTTGGCTTGCTCATTGGTTTGATGTTTGGACTCCTTTTGGTAAGCTCTTCTCTTTTATTGGGCAGGATGGTCCGATGATATATGGGATCCCCATAGACTCCAAGGTATCGTTTGCAGCTACGAGTAACGGGTGGAATTTTAGAGGTGCTCGCAGTGACAATGCGGTCCTTCTTCTAAGTCACTTAACAACAGTCCAAGTGAGTTCGGGAACTTTGGGTTCCAAGGATAGATACATGTGGAAAGATGGCGTATGTGCTAATAAAGATGACTTCAAATTCTCTCTAGCTCGGCACCAAACCAGTGCACCTTTCTCGAAAGTGCAGTGGCATAATAAGGTTTGGTTTTCGGGACATGTTCCTAAACAGGCTTTCATTTTGTGGTTGGCTTGTCTTGATAGGCTCTCTACAAAAGATAGACTTGAGAAATGGGGAGTTATCGATAACATGACTTGTGTGTTATGCGAAATTTGGGATGAGACTAGGGACCATATTCTTCTGAGATGTTTGTATAGTCAAGAAGTGTGGAGATTGGGCTTCGAAAGGCTAAATGCTCCGTTTATGGGGTTTGGTACTTGGCCGGTTTTCCAGAGATGGTTAAAGAGGGTTTACTCGAACGTTGCCGAAAACAACTTGAGGCTACTAATGGCTCAACCAATCATCTACTCTTTGTGGAAACAGAGAAACGATCCCATTTTCAATGACATCAAACTACCAGCTGAAGTTCTCTTCAAAAAGGTGGACAGAGTAATCTGAGACTCGTGTTTGGCGTGAAAGGACATGCCTAGTTTCCAGGATTCTCTAGCTTTGTGGTTCAGATGTACTTAACCTCACTTGTAATTCTTCTTTTCTCTTCTTTTCTTTCTTCCTTGTTATGCCTTCATGGTTTATGACCGAAGGTTTCAAGTTTTGTCTTTTTTTCTTCTTTTCTCATCTAATGTAACTCAGTCACTACATGGAATACAACCAGAAATTTTTTAAAAAAAAATCTAATATATAAAGAGTGAAGGGGATCTCTCCAGCGGCGACACTTCATCATTTTAGAGCGAATGAAAATTTAACATGTGCTCATCTATTAATCACTTATAAGATCCATTTAATTTGAATATAATTTTTTAAGAATTATTAAAGCATAAAAATAAAATACATACATTTCAAATTTAATTTACAAGCATCATAAATACATAATATTAAATAATACGGTATTTTAGGTGTATCTTCTTATTTTTATGTAATTTAATCGTTATTTTAAACTAACAAAGATAATTCATTCTCAATGCAAATGAAAAAATACCAAAAATGAAAACAATAAGGTAAAAACGTTTCAAACAACTAAAGAAAAAAACTAAACCTAGACAACCATAAGACACAAATGAACATTAAATATTCAATGAACAATCGAGAAAATAACAAATTATCAAAAAAAATAGACAAAAGTTGACAAAAACATTGAAAAGAAAGACGAAAATAATGTAATCAATTAAAGATATGTGAAAACAAAAACTAAAAGAGTAGATTATGAAAATTAACAACTATTGCAACATTGATAGAGAGAAGTGTGAATGATGAATAAATATTATGAAAAGATTACTAGAGTCATCTAGAAAAAAAGGTGACGAAAACGAAGATTGAGAGTTCAATTAAAAGTCTATAAACATGTTAGTTACATGAGATTCAAATTTAATTTACAAACATATAAATATTAAATAATACGATATTTTATATGCATCTTTTCATTTTCTTTTGGTGTAATTTAATCGTTATTTTAAATTAACGAAAATAATTCATTTTCAATGCAAATGAAGAATAAGAAAAGGCAAGTTCTGAGACCAAAAATGAAGACAATATGTTAAGAAATTATCAAACAACTAAAGAAGAAAAACTAAACCTAAGACACGAATGAACATTCAATATTCAATGAACAATTGAAAAAATAACAAATTATCAAAAACATAAGAGAAAATGACAAAAATATAGAAAAGAAAACGAAAACAATGGAATCAATTAAAGATGTGTGAAAATAAAAACTCAAAATTGTAAATTACAAAAATTAACAATTATTGCAACATTAGGATTTGGATGATAGAGAGAAATGTGTAGAACAAGTAAAATATTTGGAAGAGATTACTAGAGTCATCGGAGAAAAAAAAAAGAAGACGAAAACGAAGATTAAAAATGGAATTAAAAATCTATAAACATGTTATTTAAAACATAGAATAAAATAAGACTTCGCATCACGCGAATACTCTTCTAGTAATAATAATACGTGGTGTTCATGTCGACTTCTTGCATGAGCCACCATAGCAAGTTAGTCTTACAAGTTAAAGTTATTTAAGAAAAATATATTTGTTTTAAAAGAAGGAAATCTTTATATTTATATTTATTATTACTGTTCTCTAAAAAAAAAGATTATTAGCTTTTGACAAGTGTGGACTTTCCAGAACAGTTTTTTGTTTTTCCTATTAAAGCAAAAGTCTTAGTCATGAGTAAAAAGTTTCAATCTTTTCATCTAAGAGGAAAATTAGTCACCAATTTTACCCGATTCAAACAAAAAAACATTATATCATTACAAATGCCTGGACCCTGATCAAATCCTGTTTAAATAAAATGTAATTTTTAAAAATACGTTCGGTTTACCATTAGTACAATACTAATAAACTAAAAATGATGCATATGGTCATTTTTCGGTATTTTTATAGCAAGAAAATGGGAAGAATTTAAAAAAAAAAAAAAAAACGGGAAGAACATATTAGCATACCAGTTAGTAGAATTTTCAATATTATTCCTTAGATACCTTTGACAACAAAAAGAGAAAGAAAAAAAAAAGATACATTCGTTTGATGTTTCAGTTGCGACCATGTAAACTCTGCAATTAGTCAATTACGCTATAGAGCTTGCCAGTCTTATCATGTGTTGTGTTGGCATTTTCAATTGTAGATTTTTCGCGCAGACCCCTGTATTAGTATTTCTTCCACAATTATAACCTCAATAGTTCTTAACTTCACATAAAAACCATTATTAAGGGGGTGTAGGAGTATAAATGTATTATTATGGCCTCGTGATTGCTCATCTTAGTTCAAATTTGATTTTTAAAAACAATATTTGATTTTTTTTTTCCTTCCACTAAAGTTTTAAATAATTTGTCGTGGAAGCATCTACTAGTCATTTTCTTAGGCTTGGTTCAGGTTTAGAGTTTGGTTTAAAATCGAAGCCACTGCTTTGATCTTCAGTTCTTCTCTTGTGAAGAGATGACCATTTTTTTGTTTATAAGTGACTGAGGCTGGTTTACAAATGTTCGCGTGTAAGAGTCAGTGGTCTTCTTTGACGTATTCCCTGTCAAGAGTTTCAAAGTTTCTTTACCTTGAGCCTATATCGTCTCGATTGCTTCGATTATTTAGTTTTGTCGTAACTGGAGTAGTTATTGGCTCTGTTCTCGGTCAGGTCATGCGTTTGTTTATGCTGGTGCTGGTGCTATTTTGAGGCCGGGTTAGTTCAAGCTTCGAGCTTGGTTCCTCTCGAATCTCTTGTCTCTTGGTTCAGCTTTGACGTCTTTTGGTTATTTGGAAATGATCGCATGTGAAATTTGGTTTAGCAGTTCTGTTTGAGTGCTTTTAGTTCATTAGTTGTTTATCTTTGTTTGTGATTGTTTTTCTCTTTTTTAGGTTTTGTTTTAACGTTTTGTTTCTCGTTTGTCTCCGCGAAATCTTTTTTTGCTGACTTTGTTTCCTATAAAACTCTTGGGTTAAGTTTTTGGTTTATCCGACTCTGTATCATATTTGGATATTATAATAAAATTTTAGATCAAAAAAAAAAGTTTCAGGAATATGCGTGCATTTGAGAACTTGTAAGACGTCGATGGAAACATAGGGCGGTTACGACTATGTGACAATATAGTACTGAGTCATTCCACTAGTATTTATCATGATTATGACATAAAGTAAGCAAAAGCCACTATCTAGTCGCATCTCCGTAAACAATGACATTTGGATTTTTTTCTTTTTCTTTTTGAAGTTAAATTTATCAATGGGTATGTTACTTCTGTAAACAATTAATTGAACTTATTCAGCAGATAATCCCTACGTAAAATTTAATTCTGTGAGTGAGTGACCGTTTTATATTTTTTTATATAAATTTTAAAACTAAATCTCAGTTTTATCTATATTATTTCATCTTCTTAATTAGAAAAAAACGTAATTGATCTCTTAATATGTGTGAAAATATTAAAATGACACTTTTATAAAGCAAAGAGAGTATTTTTTTTTCCGACTAATGTTTACAAACAAATGTAGAAATCATGGGCAACGATGATACAAGAACCAAGAAGATATGTCTAATATGACCTTTCTAACTAACAAATCGGCACATACATTTGAATTTAAGATTAATCTTAAAGGAGAATTTTAATGAATCAAACATAGTGTTTCAACTCTTGATGGCCTCGATGTAGTGTATGTTTTCGTTGATGATATAATTGATGTTCAAGTTATCTCCTTCAAATTCTACCTTCGGTATCCCAAGGACCATGCCACTTGCATTGACCAAAGCAAATATGTATATTCGGCATTTTCCGGTGTGTGCCGACCATGAAATTTACCTATCCCACAGTAAAAAAAAATGTCCTATTACTATCCGTACAATCCACCATACCCCGAATTATGGTCTCTTTCGTGATGAGAAGCATCATAGTTGCAGTTGACCCCTCCCTTAATTGATTTTCTTTACAAATTAATCTACTACTAATTTGCATTTTTTTTTGCAACCTATCCGAAGGAAGTAGGAATACATAAAGTAAAGATAGCATCACTAAAATAGCTCGATCAAGTTGAGAATAATTTTATTACTAATGAGTTAATATACTATACTATATATTTATCAATAATGAGCACGAAATAATAAATGATAAGACAATCGTATTT
Source organism: Eutrema heterophyllum (assembly GCA_002933915.1). NCBI lineage: Eukaryota > Viridiplantae > Streptophyta > Magnoliopsida > Brassicales > Brassicaceae > Eutrema > Eutrema heterophyllum. The sequence goes on from PKMM01018733.1 coordinate 667,026, forward strand.
CAACTGCAAGAACGTGTCGTTCATTAAGTGATACCAGCTTTCGAGATGCTGTCAAAACATGGTTCATGATATTTCGCTTGGATTAATCGGCGTATATCAGATTTTATTTTAAGATAGTCTGGATTTCAATTCAGAAAACTCGATTAACAACAACAAAACAGACACACAGGGACATTTTGCAATTGTCTTAATCTTTTAAATAGGAGTAATGATTAATAAATACATACAGATAAGATCCCGAATTGAAACATTCGAATATGTCTTATTTTTTTATAAAAAAAAATCCAATATGACTACGATATATTAACAAATTAATTCCAAAATCGCTTTGTGTACTAACCAATACTCAAGGAATGACATTGATATTTAAAAGTTGCCTCGATTTTTCTTCGATGTTAAGTGAACTTACGTTTCGACTAGAACCTAAGGTTATTATTGGATATACCACTAAAAATGTCTGAGAAAATAACAGAGGAGACAAAGAGAATGAAGAAAGATGATCTGAATTATTAATGAAGATTGATACATGGTTTTATACATACAGAAAGAATATCTAATTTCCCAAAACTATTGGGATTTACCACTAATTACGTCAAATATACAGCAGATAATTATGCTAACTTAATGGTCTTAATGCCTAAACTTACGGGATACGATTTAATAGAATCGTATCTCCAATAATGTCAACTCGGTTCTAATGCCATAAGATTATAGAATACACGAAACACGATTTTAAACACGATTACTATTATATTCTCACGGGACAGTTACAAAGATACCGAATCTGGCTTCTTAAATAGATATCTAGAATATATATCCACAACAACAAATGCATAACTTGCAAAATATTTTCTTGATTTCATATACATGTTTGGTATGTCTCCAGAAAATGCCAGAAAAGGAAAGTGACAACTGTTTGGTAAGCTAATAATTTAGTGTACAAAAACAAGTGTCGAAAAATAATTGTTACAAAAATTGGTATACGTGTCACTAACTATATCATTAGATCTTTGATGATTTAGTTGCATGTCGACTTGCGTATCTAAAGACACGTGTCCATATTTATATGGTGTTGACGTATTATGTATATCATGCAAAAAGGTTATTGAACTTATCTCAGAAATGTTAAAATTATAAAATAATTATATGGTGGATATTCAAGACACGTCTGAAGTATATAAATTGAACTTAACTGGTGCCTAACTCTTTGTTCGATAATATCGATCCCATGTCCAACCTAACATATTGTGTATAGACTAATAAATATATTGTGCATTAGGTTCAATCATAATTTTATTTAGTAATAATCCGAACGGTTAGGCTAATTGCAGAACCGTGGTTTATGTGTTGTTAAAAAGGTAGTGGCCCACAAAATAATTATAAATAAATTAGAGGGTTAGTTTTTTTCTTCAAAATTAAGCTTATGTCTTTAATTGATATAAGAATGTTTGTGATCTTTGTTTAACAAGTGTATGACATCAAATATTTTAATATCACAAGTTTCGCTATCATAATTATTAAAGAGTAAATTCGTTTGAAAATTCCATAATATGAATTTAGCGAATGATTTTATAAGGAAAAAAACAAGAAAAATCTGAGTTTTCATTCTACATGTGTTATCTTCGGGATTAAAATTCTTCATATTTTAATTTAAATTACGTTTATAATGTTGATGATTAGTCCAAACAAGAAATTTGCTTCAATTCTTAATTTCTTATTGGGAAATAAAAAGAAAATGAGACAGTGTTATGCCATATTTAAAGGTGGGTTAATAAAGTTATTTGTAATGACATATAATTTAGTAAAGAAACATAATATTGTATTATTCATCTTTTTTTTAATAATTAAGATATATCTTGGACTGAAACCTAGATTAATGTCGAAACATAATTGAGTATTTTTGCTATTTAAAAAGTTTATTTATTTATATATTACAAATTTTCGAACATAAAAGGGAAGTAAATGGCATAATCGACAAAAAGCAAAAAAATGGGGACAAATTTGAGCCTTACTTAGAATAAACGTAAAGAAGATGGGTCGTAGTTTGTTAGTTACTTTACTTTTAGTAAGATTTGCCACGTGGGACAGTAAGCATGCCAAACTCGTGCGTCAAATCAACACACGAAGAAAGACCTCTGGTCAACCTAACCGCAATCGTGGTTGTCTCTTTTTTTTTTTTTTTTTGACGTAAACAAACGCGGTTGTCTCATAAACGCCAAACTAGAAGAAACAAATTCAACAACGATACTTTTGAAGCTACAGTTAACATCACACTTTTACGTTCCAGCATTAACGAAGCTCATTATTAAGAATTATGGTTTTGATTAATTGCGTCTGTTTCAGCGATAAATGAACATAAAGAGCGTATAATGTTTTTATTTATTTCTTATAAAAACAAAACATATACTCCCTATGTTCTTATAAAAATAATTTTTTAGGGTTTTCACACAAATTAAAAAAATATATATATATATATATATTTAACAATAATTGTATAGTTTTCTCACTCTACACACTTTTCCATAACTATAAACTATTAGTAGTTCAATAAATCAATTATTTCCAGTTGATATTTTTTGAAGTTTACAGTTAATTAATATTAATTAATAAAAATGCATATCAAATCTAGAAAATCAATTTTTATGAAACAAATAAAAAAAATATAAAATCAATCTATTAGGAACAGAGGGAGAACTACATTTTTAAATCTAGCCATAGTAGCCAGATGATAGTTAATGCTTAAATTTGTTTCTCTATCACTTCGATTTCCGTCGGGAACAACTTTGTAAATGTTGGTTCAACTAATTCCAAGGCTTCGACCTATATGTTCAACATTATGTGTTTATACTCAACACTAAGAAAAAATTATAAAACACTAAAAAAAAAAATTTACCGTCAACTTTTACGTCCGGTTGGAGATACCAATGCATCAAATTTGCCGTTACACCGTTCAATTGGAGTTGCTCTAAGAATTCTCTTAAAAATGCTCTGTAAGAACCCTTATATAAATCAAAAGGATGCTGCCTCGTTGGGGAAAAAGAAAAGAAGAAGAAAAACTCATTTTCTTGCATGCAATTAAATTACAGTTGTTCGGGATTTTGTGGTCGAGTGGTTGGGAACGGGATCGGGGTGCCACCTCACTCCGGGTTCGATCTTCTTACTGTGCGAAACTAAGTCACATTATTCTGGACACCCACACAGATATGGGTCTATTGTTTACGGCCCATTTGAAAACCCATGAAGAGGCCTATCCGTGGGGTGCCCTCCTCCAAGGATTAGTCTGAACCCTTCCATAGACATGAAATTATCATGAGTTACAAAAAAAAAAAAAAAAATTAAATTACAGTTCAAATTTTGTTTTTCTATTGAATTATATATAGTTGAAGACTCTTTTTATGAAACATTTTATAGTTTAAAACTTCAAGTGATGTTTTGTTGTGTCCACATTCAACTTAAGCATATTGTTTATTTTTATAGAATGAGAAAAAAATTAAAAAAATAATGAGTTTTGTGTATACGAAGGACTACAACATATCATGTACAATTTTTTTTTATATTTTCAATCTCATGTTTTCTGTATGTGTATAATTGTATATGTTACCAAGTATCGTTAACTCAACTGGAAAAGTACAAAGGGCAAAGCCTAGAGATCACATAATCGAATGACGCTTAGGACGGAACTATATAAAATACTCTGGTTCCGGGCTTAGGGGATGTACGGGTCTTGGCCCATAACTTTTTAATAATTCAAAAAAAAAAAATTGTATATGTTGGCTGGTTGAAGTGTGAATCGTCTGATACTTCCGTGATTATATAGCAGAAAAATTATCATTATTATTTTATTTTGAATTGAATTGTTTGTGTAGTATTTGAATTGTCTCTTCAAAAATTGTTTTTTTCTAAGGAGTAAGGACTTTTCAGATTATTAATTTTCGTCCAAAATGATTGCCTAATCAAGCTGTAAACAAATGCAGTCTCACGAAAGTCCGCCAATTTGACTATTAGTATAGTATGTAGCTACATGCAGTATTTCATTGATTTTCTGATACAAAATCCTATACGACTTCATCATTTGATTTTAGCATTTTAGGGAACATAAACTATTGTTTTTTCGTTGGACGACAACTCAAACCCTTCAATTTTGATTCGCGCTATAAGAAAATAGAGTTTCGAAGTGACCAATAAATATTATGTATGTATATATATTATTACATTTTTAACATCAAATATTATTATGTCCTCAATAAAAAAATTATACTCCTGTCTTCTGATTTAATATAAAATATATTAAAGAGTTTTTGTTAAAATATTCTTACATTTTTATAAAATTATTAAATAATTTATGAACAATAGTATTCATGATTGGTTGAAATGTTTTTAATCATACATTCAGTGAGGAGTATATTTTTGGAAAATTTGTTTTTTGCTAAAACATTTGACATTAAAAAACAGAATGAGTAATAAATAAAAATTATGAGTTTAGTATTCGACAATTTTTAAATTTCAGACTCAGTTCCAATTTTGTAAATTATTTTTTTGCGTCAAATAATTTTTGCGCCAAATTCAAGTCCATAAATGTTAACGTCCAATCACCATCGACCTAAGCTTTCGAAAATAACCAAACAAAAAAAATTTCTTCCATTATTTGAATGTTAAACAACTAAAGACTGTTACCAATCATATATTGCTAGGAATGGTCCTTCTATAGAGATTGATGAGAGTTTATGATTGGAAGAATTGTATATTGGCTCTCATAAGAATAACTTTGTATCAGACCATCATTGAAGAAGCTTCATCATGATGATATTTCTTCGGTTCATCTTTGGGTCAGATTACTTATCTAATCTCTTGTTCCAACTCCCTATTCCTTGTCTATTTCAAGGTCTTTTCTCTTTTGAGTTGTGTTGTAAGGTACTTACTGGTATTGTGTTTTTTTTTCCTTTGAACCTTTATGTTACTGCCTTTGATAATTAATGAAATTCAGCGTTAAAAAAAAAAAAAAAAACAACTAAAGATTGTTGACGGAAAGAAAAATAACTGAAGATGTGACATTTGTTTTAGGAATAAAATTGGTCAAATGATCATAAAAAATGGTTATTTAATTGTTAATGAAAGTTTTGAATGTAAGTAATAGGACGGTTTTGCCTCTGTTATTTGTGTGTGCTATTTTGGCAACCGGCAAGTGTATTAAATATAACATGGTATTGTATATTTTTCTTAGCGAATTCTATGAAAAATAATTAGAAAATAGCATAATAACAAAATGCTCTACTTCATAATAATATATTGATATAATATATTTTCAGATAAAGAAATAATATTTTATAAATGTAGAATTCTGTTCACCATAGATAGTAGATAACATGAAATTCTATTTATTTAGATTTAAAAAAGAGAGAGTACATTGTGGTATCCAAACTCATTAATTTAGATAAAAAGAAAAATCTAGATATTAATTATAATAAGTGCAACTCAAACTCATCATCCGAATTCTGAATTCAATTTTTGAGTTGGAAAAGTGAACAGAATTTAATATTGAACATCCAGATGCATAAATGGATAACATCATACAGATAATATCTCACATGCCATATGGGCCATTTAGAACTAAAATCCGAATGAATTTATATTACTAGTGAAGTTTTACATCTCAATCGGAATTACATATCTTAAAAGAGTCAGGTCAGTTGACGAAAAAAAAAATAAAAAAAAAGAGTCATGTCAAACTTGGGGTCACTCATTCCCACGTGATTTTTTGATTTTTAGTTAGCCAATTTCTAACAAACTTTCAAATCCTCAAATTTTGAGATTTTGAATATTTTGAGGTTTTACTATTCAAAACTTTAAAACTATTTTTTATTTTTTCTTTGCTCCTTATAATTATGTTTTTCACAAATAATTGTACTAAACTTAATTTAGAATAACTTAAGTACACAAAATAAAATAAAATAGGAGAAATATTACATAACAATCAAAACAAAAGAAAAATACATTCAAAATACAAAGTTCAAACAAAATAAAAATACATTAAACAAACTTAACACAAATTAAAGACAAATTACATGAACACATAAATATTACATGTATTACAAGTGGTACTAAAATACTAGTATTTGGGTAAATCAGAATCTGATGGTATTTATTATTTAGCTGATAGTATTTACCCAAAATGGTCAGCAAGACAAGAAGGATTTTAAAAACTCTTATGAACTATTATGAAGGATTTTAATAACGTATGTGCTAAATTAAAGTCTAGTGAACTATTATGAAGGATTTTAAAAACTCATTATCTTTCAATATTAAAAAAAAAACAAACAAAACTAGTATAAGATATAGAAAAAATATTAATGTAACAACAGTTAACAATTTTTTTATAAAATTTATATTTAGATCAATAAAAGTTGTTTGTATTGTGCCTCATATTAAAAAACTTTTTGGATCCGCTAGGGTGTTAAAATTTATTAAACAAAACCATTGTAGAGTGTAAAAATTGAATGAGTGTTGAATTATTAGGTGGAAGAGAGAAGAGATGTGGAATGTTAAATAGGTAAAAAAAACAAAATGTTGAATTGAGAAACCATTGTAGATAGTTACAACTAAAACAATGATTAATGTTCAAACAAAAAAAACTAAAACAATGATTAAACAGAATTCAATTATTAATCAATCAGATTGAAATAAGAATCTTTTGATACGTCACAAATTCTGTCACATGGTCAAGAATCACGATATGGCTGAACTGTTTTCTAGCTAATGCATATATATCTCTCTCCATAGATAACCACAACATTCTAGGTTGCTATATATATATATATATTTACCATATATATAATATATATTGGTTAAACATGCAGGTTGCTATATTTAGTTGGCTAAGATGTTATAAATCATATAAATCCATATATTAAATGCCCACTTGGAACTATGTAAGTTGTATTGTAGACATCTGTTCGTGTGAGATCGAAAACTCGAGAATCTCGTGGTTTTTGCTGAGTACACGTCTATTGAAAGAAGAATGTGGAAAAAGTTTTCCTCAAAAACAAAAACAAGTTTTCAAGTGGAAAATTGGAACTTTTTATCGTTTATATTAAGTAATTTAATGGAGGTTTTGTTTTTATGGGCCAGTGTGGATAAGCTTTAAGTGGAAAATTGGAACTTTGTATCGTTTGTAAGAAGTAATTGAGTTTGGTTTTTTTTAATGCCAGTTCACATTATATTATATAAAAAAAATCCATTAAAACATAAGGATAAATCCACGAGTACATTTTCATAGAGGTAAGCATTCATATTTCTATATCACTGAATAAAAAAAGCTGAACATACAAGATTCCAGTCTCGGATGGTCCTGAAAATTCCCAATAAAACAGTATAAACCGCATATTTGTAAAACAAGATTTGCAGGAAAAATACTTTTACTTATTTTAGATTGAAATTGTAGTGGCTTTTAAATAGTCTTATAACAAACTGAAAAAAGACAAATTAGGATAACAAAGCAACATCAAAGTAAACTAATTCAAACGTGGTTTAGTTCCTATAACTTCGCCTTATTGACCGAATCAGCCGCAACACTAACAACGACTTAGTTTCAGAAGACTTATTTAACTCCAACAAATTCTTCCCTTAAACTGGACATGTTATACTAACATCCAGTTTAAACTCCTTGTGCTTGCATTCCTAGAAGACTTCGCAGCTTGATAAAAGTCTCCAATTTCACCGGTTTCGTCATGATATCTGCAACTTGTTCTCCCGTTCCACAAAACACCAACTTCACAACTTCTTGATTTGTAAGATCACGTAGATAGTAGTACCTTACATCAATATGCTTTGTCCGCCTATGCATCACCAGATTCCTTGACAACTTAATTGACGAAATATTATCACAATAAATCTCCATACACTTGCATTCTTCAAGAAAATTCTGCTCCATGACCCCTTTTATCCAAACGCAGTGACACGCACATGATGTTGCAGCAACATACTCATCGTTTGTAGAAGACAAAGTAACTATTTCTTGTTTCCTTGAACTCCAATAAACTGCTGCTCCATTTAGTAAAAACACATAATCCGAAGTGCTTTTACGATCATCAATATCTCCAGCATAGTCACTATCTGTGTATGCTTATACTTTCAGCTCAGCCTCTCTCTTATAAAAAATACCAAGCTCCAACGTACCTCTCAAGTATCTCAAAGCTTTCTTTGCCGCCATCATGTGTTCTTCCCTTGGTTTTGCCATGAAACGAGATGCTAAACAAACAACATACATCATGTCAGGCCTTGTAACTGTGAGATACATTAAACACCCGACCAACTGCTTGTACATAGTAGCATCCACTTCCCCAGCCCCTTCTTTTGATAGTTTAGCTCCCGAAACAATCGGATTTTTGACTGGATTGCAGTCCGCCATTTTGAACTTTTCTAGCACATCCTGAGCATATTTCTTTTGACACACGTGAATTCCATCTGGACCTTGACGAACTTCCACACCAAGAAAGAACCTCATCAAACCGAGATCGGTCATCTCAAACTCTTGCTTCATCGATTGTTTGAATTCTTCAAGCAACAACTCATCATTCCCAGCAAATATCAAATCATCAACATAAATACTCACCATGATGTGTTTTTCTCCTTTTCTTTTGATGAAAAGAGTATGATCATAGCTGCTTCTGTTGAATCCTGCTTGCTTGAAGTATCCCTCTATTCGACTAAACCATGCTCTAGGAGCCTGTTTTAACCCGTATAAGGCCTTTTTCAGCCGATACACCTTGTCTTCCTCACCTCTCTTGACAAACCCTTATGGCTGGTCCACATACACCACTTCTTTCAATTCTCCGTAAAGAAAGGCAATCTTTACGTCTAACTGATATACCTTCCATCCTCTTTGCGCAGCCACCACCAATATAATTCTACTTGTATCCCAACGAGCTACATGCGCAAAGACTTCATCATAGTCAATGCCTTCTTCTTGTGCATAACCTTTCACGACCAGTCTCGCCTTATACTTATCGATATTCCCTTCCTCATTCAATTTGGTCTTGAAAACCCATTTGACTCCAATCTTCTTCGCATCCGTTGGTAGGCTTACAAGTTCCCAAGTTTCGTTCTTCTCTATGGATCGAATTTCACTTCTCATTGCCTCCAACCATTTTTCTTCTTTACTCGCTTCCGTGAGACAGAAATAGTGCCAACGCCATTTCTGCTTCAGCCTCTTCATCTGAGATCCTTTCACCGCTCTCGTAATCTTGCATCCATGTTGGTGCTCTCCGGTCTCTTTTCTGCTGGATCTCTGGTTGTGGAGAATCTCTGAGATTTTCTGCATTTTCTCCATTAACAGAATTATCCTCTCCATCGTCACATTCTTCTACAACTTCAATTTCTTCTGCATTCTCATCTTCGATTGGATTTTCTTCTCCCCAGTCCAGAATGTCGCCAGAATCATTCTCATATGTACTCCAATTCCATTTTTCTTCTTCTTCAAATACCACATCCCGACTTGTGACCACTTGCTTTAAGATTGGATCATACAGACGATATGCTTTTGATTCTTCACTCACTCCAAGAAGAACGCACTTGCGGCTCCTGTTATCCAGTTTTACTCTCCGTTGCTCAGGGACATGCACATGGCCAATGCACCCAAAGACCCTGAAATAACTCACACTGGGTTTGATCCCGCTCCAACACTCTTCTGGCACCATATCTTTCAACGCACTTGTCACGCTTCTGTTTAGGACATGACACGTCTATTTTGCAGCCTCAGGCCAAAAACTCTTTGGCATATTCTTCTCTGTGAGCAGACATCGAACAATATTCATTATTGTGTGGTTTCTTCTCTCGGCAACGCCGTTTTGCTGTGGCGTGTAAGCTGCAGTTAGTTGTCTCTTGATCCTATGTTCTACACAGAATTGGTTGAATATGCTTGAGGTGAACTCTCCTCCCCTATCTGTCCTTAAGCAACATATACATGTTCCCGCTTCTTTTTCCACAAGACTTTTGAATGTCTTGAAGAACTCGAATGCCTCATTCTTTTCCGAGAGAAGATATATCCAGCTCTTGCGACTAAAATCATCAATCAATAGAAAAATGTACCTCTTTCCACTGTGAGAGGCTGGAGATATGGGACCGCACAGGTATGCATGGATGAGCTTTAACTTCTCAGTTGCTCTCCATTGACTTTTCTTAGGTATGACTTCACGGTGTTGCTTTCCAATGTTACACACTTCACACACTTTAGATACTTCTTTCATTTGATGTAGCCCTTTCACAAGTTGCTTGTCATGCATGGTCCGAATAGACGTGTTGTTCAGATGTCCATAGCGTTTGTGCTACAAACGCTCTGTCTCGTCTTCTTCAATCTTCAGGCATTTACTCAGGCCAGCTTTCATGATTGCAGACACAATGAACATGCGATTTTCAGTCATCCTAGTGTTCACAATCAAGCCTCTTCTAGGGTGAAAGATCTTACACGCTCCTTTGGAAAACAAAACATCCACACCTTTCTCTTGTAGTTGCCCAACACTTAGTAGATTATTGGTTAAATCTGGAACAAAAAAGATATCACTTACAATTTGAGTCACACCTTCGACCTCAAATTTGATATCTCCTTTTCCCATAACCGACATTCTTGAGCTGTTCCCCAGTTTCACCGCATGTCTGAAACTCTCATCAAGCTCCATGAACCACTCTCTGTTTCCCGTCATGTGATTGGAGCAGCCCGAATCGATAAACCATAATCCTTTATGCTCAGCCTCTTTAATCTCTACATGTGACATTAGAAGTAACGCTTCTTCTTCATCAAATTCAACATAATTTGCTCCTTTTTCAGCCGTCGGACACTCGTATTGAAAGTGTCCCAGCTTGTGGCACCTGAAACACTTAATGTTGGCTTTGTTAAAGCTTGATCTGGTTCCTCCTCCTCCTCTTAAAACCCTGCCACCTCCTCTTCCAGCATAACTTCTTCCTCTTCCTCGTCCAGGGTTGTAATCGTACTCGACTTTACCATAGTTTGGTAAATCTAACAAACCCACGTTTTTTACACAACCATAAACTATTTAGACACTAGCTAAATGTTTCTAGAAGATGATTATAAAGAAAAGGATTTGAAAAACAAAGAAAACTCGGATTGTTTTGGTTGATAGGCTGTTCATGATATGTCTTCGATGAATCGGCCATAACTGTTGCACTAGATCTCCGAATGATATGAATCCGACACCCACGTGCATCTAACTCAATTGTAAACAATTTTTATCAAGACCTCAGATTAAACTGGGCGCAGGAGGACTTCCATTTGACATGATCTTTCAGCGCTTCGTATTGCCGCTGCATTTTCCGGTAATGACATGTCTTCAGTAAATCAAACGCATCTCTTGAAGTGCTTATGATAATGATATGAAACCACCTTCATTGGACAGCTAACTCAATTTCGTACAACTTCCGTGAAGAGCTCCCGAGCTAAATTGAAGGGAAAGGCCTTCTTACGATACGATCTTTAGACACGTTGTTCTTGACTCCTAATCCGGATCGATTGTCAGATCGAGTCTGCACAACGATCCTGGGGTCGATCCTCTCTTCTTTTTGCTTATTTTTCTTCTTCTTTGATCCTCCTTCAAGCTTCAAAGTCACCTTTGATCCAAGTACTTCCACGTACATAAAATGACACAAAATATTACAAAATACCACAAAGACTCTCTATGACTTCTAAAATACAAATGAATGATTATGAGACATAAAATGCACTAAAACACACTAAAAAGACTCAAAGACAAAATAAAACTAATCGAAATAAATACTCTAAAACGTGTAAAATATGCGTTTATCAATAGGTCCTAAAAAGGATCGATCGATCCTTTTCCCAAAAATCACCAGAAAGCTTTTCGATCGATCGATCCCTTTTGGATCGATCGATCCTTTTTCAATCGATCGATCCTTTCCCGTACCGACTGGTTAAGCGACATTGAAGAAAAAGGAAATTTCAGTTTTCCTTATTTTGTACCGGTTCGCCTAGGATTTGAGAAAAACGTGTTTTAGACCTATTTATTATGTTTTGAGCCATTGTGCGGCTACGCTTTATTTTTGACAGACTTTTACATCTCTTTCTTTGGGAGACGAATCTCTGAGTTTACAGGCTTTTGAGAAGATTTCTGAACCCTAGTTTATTATTTCTATTGGATTATGATTTCTTCTTCATCTCTTTGTAGTTTCTCTGATTCTATGTCTGAGTAATCTCTTAGTTAGGTTTTAGAGTTTCAAGGGAATTTCATAAATCATTGAATCAGATTGGTTAGAATATGGATCTATCTTCTAGTTCTTCATATATTGTTGTTCTTAGTGCTGAAACTTGATTAGCTACCTAGTTTCTGATCTTAGGTTGTTTAACGCATCAAAAGTGTTTGTTTAAAAGCCTGAAATAACATAGATGAGCAAAACGTCCTTAACTAACGAAAGCTGATGTTAAGGCGTTTTATGAACATATCAAACTCGATCTTAAAGCATGTTTAGTTTCCTGAATTCAAACGACAGTTTAGAATCTTAGGTTATTAAGCATAGTAATTAATACTACGATAGTAGGTTGGTTATAAAACATTGATTTGAGTTCTAGAACGTGCTTAATGATTTCCATGTTTAGTTTTCTGATTTGTGATTCTTGATTTCCTGCGAATTACCCAAAGACCTAGCGTTTCCCTCCATCAAACTTACATCGTTTTATTTGCATTCTTAGTTTTAGTTCATTCATAAAACCACAAATCATTGCATTCATCTTAGATTTACTTTCCTCATGCATTCTCATAGTGTTTCAGTTGGTCTTTGTGGATTCGATCCCTAGATTACTACAACTTTTTCTGTGCACTTGCAGTAGTTTATTATAGGGTTAAAACTTTGTGTATCATGAAACATCAACACTTGTTGAATGTTGCACGAGCATTGTTATTTCAGTCTAAGGTTCCTTTGATTTACTGGAGTGATTGCATATTGACTGCTGTGTTTCTCATTAATAGACTTCCATCTGTTCTTCTTAAAATAAGTCTCCATATGAGCTGTTGGCTAAGAAACCACATGATTACTCTTTTTTACGTTCTTTTGGATGTTTATGCTTTGTCTCTACATTACAAAAGGATAGGCATAAATTTAGTCCACGAGCTGATCAGTGTGTCTTCTTAGGTTATTCTACGGGTTACAAGGGATACAAAGTCTTGCATCTAGATACTAATCTTGTCTCTGTGTCTAGAAATATTGTTTTCCATGAAACATTTTTCCCTTTCACAACCATGTATGATCATAATTCATCCTCTGACATCTTTCATGACACTATCCTGCCTTTATCTACTCATGTTGCATTAGCTTATATAGTTGCAGTTCCATCTTCTGACACATTCATACATTCATCGTCCCCTGCTCTTATTCCATCTCATGCATCATCTGCATCACAATCTCAGTCTACTGTTTCAGGAAATACAATTACTCATGTTGTTACAGAAAGTGATGTGGTTTCACTTTCCAATACTAGGCCAAAACGCTCGACAAAAACACCAGGTTATTTGTCTAATTACCATTGTTCTCTTACACAAATTTCTACTCCTTCCACTTCTACAAAGGTTTTCACAACTCCTTATCCCATTTCTTCTGTTCTTTCTTACTCAAACTTTTCTACTCCCTATCAGTCTATTAATTGTTCTCTCATTCTCTATGGAGACAGAACCCAAAACATTTAAGCAGGCTATTGCATCAAAGGAATGGACAAATGCTTGCAATCTGGAATTGTCTGCAATGGAGATTAACAAGACTTGGAGTGTTGAATCCTTGCCTCCGGGAAAGAATGTTGTTGGATGCAAATGGGTGTTTACCATCAAATACAATGTTGATGGGAGTGTGGAACGCTACAAAGCACGTCTAGTAGCTAAAGGTTTCAGTTAACAGGAGGGTGTTGACTTCTTTGATACATTTTCTCCCGTCGCAAAACTGGCCAGTGTCAAACTCATCCTTGGTTTAGCTGCACGTATGGGCTGGAATTTGACACAGATGGACGTCACAAATGCATGCTTGCATAGTGATCTAGATGAAGAAATTTTTATGTGTCTACCTCAAGGCTATACTCTAGCAAAAGGCTCCTTACCTCCTAATCATGTTTGCCGATTACACAAGTCCATCTATGGCCTCAAGCAAGCATCACGACAATGGTACAAATGTCTATCAAAGGCTCTACTTGATGATGACTTTGTCCAATCACATGCTGACAATACTCTCTTTGTCAAACAAAAAGGTACATCATTCATATCTCTCTTAGTCTATGTTGATGATATCCTTATAGTTAGCAATGATGATGATGCTGTGAAGTCTGTTAAGACTACTCTGTCTAAGAAGTTTAAGACCAAAGATCTAGGTCCAACTAGATTCTTTCTAGGCCTTGAGATTGCTCGAAACTCAACTGGAATATATGTTTCTCAGAGGAAGTACTGCTTAGATTTTATTGAGGATTCATGATTTTTAGGTTGCAAACCCATATCAGTTCCAATGGATCCTAAAGTGCCTCTTAGTAAAGAAACATGGACTCTTCTAGCTGATGCAACTCCTTACAGAGAACTAATTGGCCGGTTACTCTATCTCTGCATCACTAGACCAGACATAACCTTTGTTGTTCATAGGTTAAGTCAATTCCTTTCCCGTCCCACTGATGTTCATCTCCAGGCTGCTCATCATGTTCTCAAATATCTCAAGACAAATCCAGGCCAGGGATTGTTTTACTCAGCCTCTACGGAGTTATGTTTGAATGGGTTTACCGATGCTGATTGGGCAACCTGTCCTGATACAAGGAGATCAGTAACTAGTTTATGTGTGTTTCTTGGTTCTTCTCTCATTACTTGGAAGTCCAAGAAACAGGACACAGTGAGTAGAAGCAGCACGGAGGTCAAAAATCGGAGCATGGCTATTGCTACTGGTGAACTACTTTGGCTGCATCAGTTGCTGGTTGATCTTCATGTGCCGATAGCTTCTCAAACGAAGCTGTTTTGTGACAACAAATCGGCTATGAACATAGCTAATAACCCAGTCTTTCATGAAAGGACTAAACATGTGGAAGTTGATTGCCACACAACCCGAGATCAAGTGAAGAATGGTTTCTTGAAGGTGATTCATGTCTCTACAACAAACCAGCTTGCGGATATATTGACAAAGCCACTACATCCAGGTCCCTTTCATGCTTTACTTAGCCGTATATCGATATCAAGCCTCTTCCTTCCATATGATTCAGCTTGAAGGGGATGTATTAGCATATATAATTTAGATTAATTCTACGTTTTATGATAGTATATAAGGACTAATGTAATACACATTTTACAATTAATAAGAAAACATTCTTCTTTACACTTTCTCTCTAGTTAATATCTTTGAACAATATTCACCATTTCACCTCATTGTCGGTAACATAATTTCGATCATAAGTACCTCTGTAGAATTTTTTGGTCTATGAGATAGGCTTCAAAAGAAAAGAGACGATAATTTCAAACTATTACATACAGCAAATCAAAAACTATATAAATTGGGAAAAAACAATTGAAGACATACCTGGGAGAATAATCAAACTTAAGAAACAAGTAGATGGAGCTCTAGAGGTTGTCTCTCATGCATTATCGTTGCAAATAAGACTATAAGAGTACACATTATGTGCTTATCTACATCAAGGCCTCAGTCGTTTTTTTAATTGAATTTACCGTTGCCACAAAACAATTTCTTGCACTGGTTTCTTGTTTTTTCTCGGTAACTTCAGCCGTCATGTTTTCAGAGCTACAGACATTGCGGGTATGAAATAGTTTAACATCATCGCAGATAAGAGGACCTATCAATATTGAGATTATCTGAAAAACAAATAGTCCTATGCATTAGAGATTGTCTTGAGACAAATAAATGAAAACCTACAAATTTGGTGTGCAGAGGCAAGTTCTTCCAGCATGATGTTACTCAGAGATTCCCACTGTTTATAAGCTAGAAAAATGAATGATAGTAAGGCATGTACAAACACAATCCTTTTCCGATTTTAATGTATATAGATTTAGGACAAGTTTAGACAGCAATAGTACATTTATTCGATTTGATTGTAAACAAATTGTCACCGCATATAGACTTCTCTATTCAGTTTTGAGGCATGATATGCTCAAATTAATACCCTATAAGTACTAAGCAGTTGTTGTAGTATATGTAGGGGTGGAACACAAGAACTCAAGAAAGTCACACAATAGATTATATAGACTCGAATTAAGCTAAACCAAACAATGTAATTAAATGCGAGTGCGTAAATTAAACAAGTTGTAAGTCAATTGGAAAGAAGATAGGCTCAGAGTATTTCTCAGGAATTCAATGAATGTAGATAAACTAACTAAAATGATTTAGACTCAAATCACTAAAGTATAGCTAACCAACTCTCGTTGCGAAAACTATCTAAGTCTAAATCCTAGAATTCCAAATCTCTTTGCGAATCCTAAAGTCTAAACCAGCTTTTAGTTCAAGTTTGATTTGTTCACAAAACAACTAAACCAAATCTCTTTGCGAATAGTTATTTTGCGAATAGTTATTTTGCTCACCTTAAGTTCTATCAGGTAATTAATCGCACTCTCGTGCCTAATCAATTATCCTAAGATCTAAGTTCCAGATTCGTTAACCTAGAATTAGCTATGAGAACAACCTATGGTGAAGAACTAATTCAGATGGTGAATCCTAATTAACTAATTAACCTAACATTCAGAGAAAATCCTTATGAGAACCCTGAACCTAACAGTGGATCTACTCAGACATGGAGATTGAAACAAGCAACATGATTGAATAGATCATCAAATTAAATAAATAGAAGAGAGTAAAACAAGGGTTAGAAATCTTCTCTCAGGCGAACAGAGTTTCAGACTTGTCTCACTCTCTCGCTCTCTCACAGAAAACTAAAGTAAAATAAAGTTTAATCAGAACGTCATAGCCAAAGTGGCTTAAAAATATAACTTAAACTCGTAAAACACGTTTTGGGCTAAATTGTAAATAATAAAGTCTTAATTTTCTGGGCAATTTTGCAGTTCTTTAACTCTTCATAAAAGTCGCGACTCGTGTCTTGCTGCAGTGAGTATCGACCGATACTAGTTAGTATCGATCGATACTGAGGCTTCAAATCGGGTACTCAGCTACACGAACTTCTGCTTTGCTCCAAAATGCTCCAGAAAGCTCCAATATCCCCAATTATGCTCCAAACGTGCTAAAACCTGTAAAAGACTCTAAAACACTACAAAATAGTAGAAAGACTCTATAAAACGGACTTATATCATGACTTAAAAAGGGTAAAAACCATGATATATCAAAGCATCTTTCTTGCTAGGACCACGCATCACTCGGTGGAGTATCTGCAATTCAATGACTCTTTCACCTAAAAACATAAAAAAAGATACATGATTAGTTCTTTAGTAGAACAAGCACTTGTCGAATTAATGTCTCTGATATAAATAACTAAATTACCTTAAGAAATACTCCTGATATGTAACTGGGTAGTATACAAGTTTCACGTGAATCTCACATTTGCACTTTCTATGAACTATAAAACTGGCTACTCTGCATGAACACAACTACTATATTGACAGAAATCTTGATTAAACTTTAGAAGCTTTCATTACTTGTAATATTCTTCAAAGTAGTTTCTTCTTCCTTGTATTTACTTGAAGCTTCAGCTCCAACTTCTTCTTCTTCTAACTGGTCTTCTCCAATCCACTCTCAAAGTTCTTCATGTTGAATCACCATCCAACAAGTTTCCCCCGGAATCGATCCCAATAGAGAACAAAACTTCTCATGTTCACAGCTTTATCTCGGAATATCGGTGCTGGTTTTCCCCATCCATCTTCAGGCAAATGTTTGACCACAATTGAATCCAAATTTGCTTCTTTTTTTTTTGTCGGTTTTTGATTAAGAATCATCATCATTCATCACTGAGAGTAAACCAATGAATTGGCTTTGATCAGTTCCAGAAATTTAATGGCTTCTTCGTTAAAAGGTTTAATTAATACCCTTTCACGAAGTTTAAAAGATGATTTCGATTTTAAGACGAAAGGATAGGGGCTGTTCTTTTGTGCATCCAGCAGCTGCATCTAGCTGCAGATATCAGATGCAGTTCGTTTAATGGAATTTAAACACATAAGCTAGATGCAGTTTTTGGATGCACTTGGAAAATGCATCTAAAAAATCCAGATATTTCAGATGCGTTTTAAAGAAGTGTCCAGATGCAGAAAGTGTATCCAAAAATTGTAAATGTCTAAAATAACCCTGGCTAAATCAAAGAATTACGTCACACTATCATAAACCCTAATTTCCTAAATCCTCTTCTCTCCAAACCCGAGCTCTTCTTCTTCGATCGATGTTGCCAGGTCAGGCGACTTGGGTCATCGATTTCGGTGAGGATTTGGGGAACAAAGCTCAATCTATCGCTAATGCTCGCAAATTGATTCTCTGCTTCGGATCTAATAGTGGTTTTACAAATTTTCAGGTACCTTTTTCTGGGTTGTGGTTTTTCGTGGGTAAAACATTTGCTTAAACTACTTTCTGAGCTCGAGCTCGACAAACTCCAGTTTTGATTCTCAGACTGGTAAACTATTTTTCTCCTTTTTGTATCTTGTGTTTTCATTATTTCTTCTTCTATTCACTCTGCTTCTTAGCTTGTTGATGCGGGTTTTTTTTCTTTCTATTTTTGGTGTTTGACCCAATGCAGACATGGGTCTTTAACTTCTCCGTTTCTCAAGGAAGACGAGTTCGAGTTCATCGATCCGTGATAGAACACAAAAAGGCAAATTCTTTTTCTCTCTTCTCTTTCTCAGTCTCTTTTGTTGTTGTGTTCAGTGAAGCTTGGGAGTGGAGAATACATTGTGAATGATTTGTATGTACTGATGTATGTATACCCTTTAGCAATCATATATAAATTGATCTATTTCGATTAACTGCTCTATTTCTCACGTTTTTTCTTCTTCAAGATGGGATTTGATTTATGTAGTTTGAGGCTCAACTAAAGCTTATCTATTGATGTGGTCATTGTTTATGTTACTTTGTTCGCTTGAAAGGTACATATAGATTGTGTTTGTGGCTGTTCTCATGGGGGAAGTTTTGATTGTTGAAACGATTGTATGCTTCTTTTGCTGTTTTTCTTGTCTGTAGAGTCAGCGTTCCAGAGTTTCTGTTTCCAAACTCAGATTAGTTATTTGTTTTTACATATTTGCATTCAAGACTGAGAAAACAATGACATCAATCCCGGGTACCGATATAAGTATCTACCATTGTAATTCATAGTCTATTGAATGTTGTTGATTCAAGTATCTTGGAAATGTTATTTGGAACATTAGAATCTTTCATGGAGCGACGAACAAACACGTGTGTTTCTTCAGCTACGAATTGAAGAGAGATTGAAAGGAAATGTAAGGAAACAGTTGGTAAATGATGCTGGGAGACAGACTATTATTACCAAGTTCTATGAGACATTTGGAGAAAAGCATACATGGTCAAAATTTAGGAATAAGTTCAATACTTGCAAGAAGCAGTATACAACTTTGAAGAAATTGACTCATAACAGGACTGGTCTTGGCTATGATTCAAATGGCTTCATAGAAATGAGTGATGATTGGTGGGAGGAGCGTTGTAAGGTATTCTCTTTCTAACTCTTTGTTCTGCTTTGTTCTTCTTACAAAAGTCTGCTTTGAAGTTAGTTTTCTTTGTCTTTTTCTCATTAACTTGTGAAATCTGCTCATTTTTACATGTAAATGTAGTCGTTTGCTGCTCATTTTCTGATTTTATTTCTTCTCTTATTGTTTGATTACAGGAATGGCCTGGAGCTAGAAAGATAAAAGATAAACCAGTAGCAAACATTGATTTAATGGAAGATCTCTTTGGTGCTGTTCATATAACAAGAGCTGAAGGTTGGAGTGCTCAACAAGGTGAAAACCATTTAGACACCATGATGCCTGATGAGCCCATTCACGAGTCTGATGATGCATCTGAAACAAGGCATAATGACCCTCCTAATCATGAAACTGGTGTGTCACATAATGCTCCTTCATCTTCCAATGCACCAAGGTCTAAGCGGAAAAGACGCGCAGCAGCAACACAAGCTGTAGCTGATGTGATTAGAGACAACATTCAGTCACGTGATGAGATACTCTCTCACAAGAACAAACTTATAGAAAGCCACCCTGATTATAGTTGTAGTCAGCTTCGAGCTATGAGGGTTTTACATTCGCTGCCTAGTATAAGAATGTGGTCTTCTTTGTACAAAGCAGCAATCAAACACCTCAAGGAAGATCCTACCAATCGTCAAACGTTCTTGTGTTATGAAGATGATGAGAATAAAGTTCTATACTTGGAGTTTGAGACTTGGAGTTTGAGACTGGTGAAAATAGAGAATGGTGACAGTAGAAATTGGTGAAACAAAGATTGGTGAAGGCAGAGAGTAGAGATGCATAAGAAACTGATTTTGAAGCTGATTTTTAAATTGATTTTGAAACTGATTTTGAAACTGATAGTGTATTCAAGGATTCTAGTTATGTTATTCGTTCTTTACCTAAAAATATTGTTATACATAAGATTTTTTTTAAAGTAATACATAATTCGAAATGTTTCCTGCCACCATTGCAATATAAANTCTTTAAAGTAATACATAAAAAAAAAATCTAAAAACACATTACTAACAAACATTTTTAATACATAAAAATCTCAGAACATTAGAAACACAAATAAAAAGACCTTTTTGAACATAATATGGATGAAAATGTCATACACAAAATCAGTTTCAAAGACATCACATACATAACTAGAATCCATAGGTAAAGAACAAATAACATAACTAGAATCTTTGAATACACGATCAGTTTCAAAATCAGTTTCAAAATTAATTTAAAAATCAGCTTCAAAATCAGTTTCTCATGCATCTCTATTCTCTGTTTTCACCAATCTTTGTTTCACCAATTTCTACTGTCACCATTCTCTGTTTTCACCAGTCTCAAACTCCAAATATAGAACTTTTTTCTCATCATCTTCATAACACAAGAACGTTTGACGATTGGTAGGATCTTCCTTGAGTCATTGGATTGATGCTTTGTACAAAGGAGACCACATTCTTATACTAGGCAGCGAATGTAAAACCCTCATGGCTCGAAGCTGACTACAACTATAATCAGGGTGGCTTTCTATAAGTTTGTTCTTGTGAGAGAGTACCTCATCCACTACACCAAAACAGGATTTTTGCTACTGATTAGACAGTCGGTAAAGTTACCAACTGTTTCGCTACTGCTTTCCTACTGATTTGCGACTATTTTCAAACAGTCGCAAATCAGTAGGTATTTAGTGATTAAAACTTCCAGTCGTTAATTAGTAGTAGTTTTAAGACTGATTAGTGACTGAATTGTAGTCGGAAAACATGCAGTAGCTAATCAGTAGTAAATTTAGCGACTGATTTGCTACTGAATTCGGTGGGTCGTAGAACAGTAGCAAATCAGTAGCAAAAAGTTGTTATAATTATCGGATCTTCTTTCCCTCCTCTTAAATAAAACGGTTCTTTTTCTTCCACTACTTTTTTTGAATTGATTTTTCTTCTTCTTTTTTGAATTGATTCTTCTTCTTCTTTCTTTTATAGGGACGACGACGGATTCATACCGCAAATACTGTTCATAACCGTTTGATTTTTTGAAAAAATCATGTTCATAGGGTTTGTTTTTATATATTATTTGAGTTTAGGGTTAAAGTTTAGGGTATGTGGTTTGAGGTTTAGGTTTAAAAATTTAATCATTTTTAAATCCTAAAACCCAAATTTCCAAATCATAAAACTTGAATTTTAAACCCTAAATTATGAACTCTAAATCTTAAACTTTATACTTAAATATAAAAAATAATTCAAAAACAATAAAACCAAATTACTACAAAATGCAAAATTTACCAAAATACAAATATAATGAAAACTTATCATTGGCTAATTGGCTAATCCACGAGGCAAGGATTGCGCCTTTAACATTTTAGTTTCCCTCTTAAACAATTAGAGTTAGCGCCTTAAACATTTCGTTTCCCTCTATTGTTATTGTTTTTTTATATATTCTCTTTTTTTTTTTTTTTTGTAAGTAACACTTTCTCGTTCACAGAAAAAAAAATTCATCTGTCTCTCGTCTCTAGGGTTTGAGATCGGAGACTCAAACCATTTCTGTCGCCATCTCCGGCTTGCTCCTCCGTCAAACCGAGCCTTCAATCGTCCTTTTTCAGCCTCTTCGACCGCCCTTTGTCCACCGCGTGCTAGCTCCGGTCATCTTCTCCATCGGTGCGGTCAGGAACGGCGAGCCACCGGCTGTCTCGGCTTTGCCCCCAGCGCTTCTCTCTGCGGTAGATTCTTTTTGTCGGTAAGTTCATGAACCGTTAGTGTTCATGTTTGCTTCGCCCATCGATCCTTCTTCAAAATGGTTTTACCCCAAAATTCCCAATTCTCTCTAAGACAAAACCCTAGATCGATCTTCTCTTCCTCGATTCTCTGTCGATTTTTCACAGAATCATACCCAAGCTTTCCCATTCTCTCTTGATTTTTCTTTATCTCTCGAGATGGGTTTCCTTTAGTTGGATTTTGAAATTTATAGCGTTTGATTTCGTCTCTGTTGCTCGATTTCGTTTCTCTCGGCTCTATTTGGGGGTTTTTAGTGTAGTGAAATTTATAGCGTTTGAAATGTTTCTTCGTTTGTTCTTACAGTGTTTGAGGAAATGCTTAGAGAGATGTTTCCATTATCACATTTGACCTTTAACCTTTATATCTTCAATTCTGGCTTCCTTTAGTTGGTTTTGAGATTTATGGAAGTTTGATTTATCTATTGATCGATTTCATAGACTCAGACTCAGATTTAGGTAAGTGTAAGAGGATTGTTTACTATGTCTAGTAAATTATTTTGGTATCTGTTGACATTATCGAATTATGCTCGTTGTTATCAGATCGGAGTGATAACTCCATACGAGGGACAGAGGGCATACATTGTTAAATTACATGGCAAGAAATGGTTTTCTCCGACAACAACTTTACAAGGAAATTGAGGTCGTATTGTTAAAGTCGGTTTTAAGAAGGTTTATTTGATCCTGTCATTTATCTAACAAGCTCTCGGACTTACATGTTGCCAGTGTTGATTCTTTTCAAGGAAGAGAAAAAGATTACATCATACTGTCCTGCGTGAGAAGTAACGAGCATCAGGTTTGTGGGTGCTCTGTGGCACATTGCTTCTGAGAAACATTGTAGGATTTGACTCGTAACTGCTGGATTTGTTGATATAATTATGGCTTAATGTCTTTCAAGTTTAATTATAATCTACACTTATGAATCAGGTGGAGCTTTCACATCCAGATGCAGAACTGAGGTTACTTGAAGTATTTTTCCTCAAGATCTACAAGGTAACAGGCTAAGTTCCTCTCTTTTACATTTTAACTGAGTTTTATACTTAACTTAAGATTATGGCTCCATACATATTTTAACTGATTTTAACTTAAGATTATGGCTTTCACAACGTTTGCCGACGAGGGAGAAGAAAGATTGGATCCGGCACATCTTGGATCTGCAGACGAGGAATATTGGATTTGGAAGTTTGATTATGTCTTGTAAACTTGAATGTTTTATATGTAATTAGTCTACATTTATATTAATAAATTGAATTTTTTTTTNAAGAATGTGGTCTTCTTTGTACAAAGCAGCAATCAAACACCTCAAGGAAGATCCTACCAATCGTCAAACGTTCTTGTGTTATGAAGATGATGAGAATAAAGTTCTATACTTGGAGTTTGAGACTTGGAGTTTGAGACTGGTGAAAATAGAGAATGGTGACAGTAGAAATTGGTGAAACAAAGATTGGTGAAGGCAGAGAGTAGAGATGCATAAGAAACTGATTTTGAAGCTGATTTTTAAATTGATTTTGAAACTGATTTTGAAACTGATAGTGTATTCAAGGATTCTAGTTATGTTATTCGTTCTTTACCTAAAAATATTGTTATACATAAGATTTTTTTTAAAGTAATACATAATTCGAAATGTTTCCTGCCACCATTGCAATATAAAAATCCCAAAACATTAGAAACACAAATAAAAAGACCTTTTTGAACATAATATAGATGAAAATGTCATACACAAAATCAGTTTCAAGACATCACATACATATATTTTGTTTTTTTTACTGTATTACAACGTTTATTTATTTATTGTTATTTAAATTTTTATAAAAAAATATTTTTTTTAAATATAATTATTTCATTAAATCAAATTTTATAAGTTATTTAAATATTAATTTGATAATTATTTAGTTGTAAATAAACTTTAGATTAAACAAATTGTTATAAACATAAAACATGTATTTTTTAGTCATTTGATTTTAAAATGCATCCAAATAAAATATGCAAATACACAAACAAACATAACTACATCTAGATGCAATTTCTAGATGCAAAAACTAAACACATAAACGAACTGCGTCTGGATACTGCGTCCAGATAGTGCGTCTAGACGCGGTTTCTAGACGCGGCACCCAGATACACAAACGAAAAGGGCCATACTTTTTGAAAAATGAAAACTATGCAGCCTAACATCTTCGGCCAGAAAGTTGATTTTTCACATATGAAACAAAAACTCTGACAAAAATATTCTTGAAAAACAGGCTCAAAATTACTAATCATCTAAACAGCTGGATAAAACAAGTTCTTAGAACACTGAATATTGCATACAAATCATTCAAGTACCACTTTTGATTTCTGAAATCGAAAGTCTATAAATAAATAAAAATTACAATGTAGAGAAAATAAACATATTATATAAGCTTACATATAATAAAACCCTACAAGACCTTTTCTTTACATTAAAAAGGTTTCCAAGAATCATGAATCAATAAAAGATAAAAAAGACTTTCCGAAACTTATACCTCAACAACGCAAGCACTTGACTTCCGCAGCGAATGTACCGGTTTGATCTACAAAACACAGCTATTGACTAGTAAACCGGTCTGATATAAGACTGGATCCGGTTTAGTTCTTCTACTATGACAGAAGCATCGCAAGAACCATAGACAATACAAAGATCACCAAACGTGTCACTCCTTCATTGTAGAGACCTGAGAGATCATAAAGAGATTACACATTTCAGATACTGTAGAACGAGCCAATAAAGTTTTGTTATTGCTTAATGTGAGACAGAAAAAACTTACCGGGTTGCGAGGAGGCAGCAGCCGGAAGAGCCGGGATTCTAACAGCTGCAAAAGAAAAAGAAAAAAAAAACCTGAGTCCAAGTTAAAGCAAAACAGAGAGGAAAATGTCGGAAATCAATAATAACCACGCACGTTTTTTACAGGTAGAGGCTGAGGACTGAGAAGAAGAAGGCCATGGAGCGGGAATGTTGTCATTGAGATCACAAGTGAAGCTTATTCCCGAGTCTTTATCGAATATCGCATCGGATGGTAAGCTTGGTAATAGACAACCAGATTCTTTAAAACAAAGTCTTAAAGTTAATAAAATGGTTTTCGAGTTTTTGATATGATGAATATAAATGAAAATCAAGGAAATTAATTCACACCTTGGTTTCCAACTGTTTGAATCCAACCACAATGCATTATCAGGCACAGAAAATAAACAAAATAGGTTAAAGATTTATATTGAAATCCAAGGAATGATGAAAGAAAAGTTGAAGTTGAAGTATAAAGTATAAACCTTGAAGAGAGAAGTCCTTGAGACTTATATGACAAACGCTGAAGATATTTTTAGTGATGTTTAGCTTCTGTAGCTTTGTCCCGAGGGAGGATGCGCAATCCAAAGCTTGCAAATTTGTTATAAGTGTTTGCTTTTGCAAATGAGACACGTAACTCTCCATTGCACGGCAACAACCCGTTTGGTTACTCAACTCGTGGCTGCAGTTACCACCGATGTGTCTCATGTGCGGAAAGACAAGAGGACAAACTGAAACCAATAGACACAAAAATGTGAAATGTTCACCAAAAATCGAAAGTTAAATGTTAAACCGGATTTTTTTTTTACCTCTATTGATTTTGCAGTTTGCTAATCCTCTGAGAGTTTCCTTAGCCCGAGAATGGTCGAGTTTCGTAGCGAGCCAGCGATGCACTATGTTCTTGCAATCATTGATCCTATCCGAGTTCTCGGTTAAAGGTTCAGATGCTTTTAGAGTTAGATTCGTAGCTGCATCGAGTATCGCATTCTGGCAAGCCTGTTCACAACATTCCTTCACAGGATCGACTTTTTCACAAGCCAAAAGAAGCTTCGATGTATCCACTGTGCTTTCAAACTCATCGACATTGATTACAGGGCATGAAGAAGCCGTGAGATTCGACGAGTGAATAGAACATATTCTCCAAAGCTGACTTGAAGCGCCTTTGCCTACCAAGATTTGCTCTATATCCGAAATACAGTGCTTAGACTGGGTTCTGTTTAGGGCAAGCAGGCCGGTTTCTTTGCTCGCTTTCCCGAGAATTATCGTGAGTGTAGCATCTAGCTGAGGACAACACATCACATTGGCTAACAATGGAGCAAAGACAGTCCAACAGTTGTGTGAAGTTGTCTGAATCAAACTCTCGGAAGCAGTGAAATTAAGCAAGCAAAGCCCTGAAGATGATCAAGCCCGAAAAAACTGATACCGGTTAGTAAAGAGTTTCTTCACAGATATACCAAAGGCAATTACAATAGAGAAATGTGACCAGGTTAAAACTACAACAAACCCGATAGTTTCGGAATGGTACTGTTTATGTATGGAACCATTGGAGAAGGTGCAATGAAGGGAAGAAATGGTTGAGGAGAAGTATCTGGTGATATCTGAGGTAAGAACTCTTCAGGTTTCTCAGATGAACCTAAAACCAAAAAAAAAAAGCAACCAAATCAGCACACTTTTTATATAGAGTTTGTGTTGGTAAAGCTAAAATCTCTCTGAAGAATTACAGTCTATGAACCCTAATCTAAGTAATCTAAACGATATGAAGCTCATAAACCCCAGCTTAGTCCAACAGGAAATTCGCTTCATTTCTACAGAAAAAAGGTAAATTTACAATGACCCATCACAATTAAACATCTATGAAGAATTTCTCTGAAGAATTAGAGACTCTATGAGCCCTAATTTAAGCAACCTAAACACTGTGAAGCACATAAATCCCAGCTTAGTTTAACAACATTCTACCAGAAAATTCGCATAATTTCTACAGAAAGAGGGTTAATTTACAATGACCCATCACAGTAAACAAGTAGATTGTTCCAAAAACAAGGGAAATCTCATTCGGTTTCTCAGCAACAAAACGATTCATCTATCAAAAACAAACCCATCAAATAGAGAAACACAATTAAAACAAACAAAAAAAAACAGATAAATCATAACCCTTTTTCCTTAAAACCCCAATTCGAGAAAGTAAACAAGAGAATCAAAAACTCACATAGAGATAACAGAAACATGAATTGAAGAACCACGAAGAAACCTAGCTCGAATTCCGCCCTTCTCGTCATTTTCTCCCTTCCTCGAGCCCCAAAAAAGCAATACTTGAACAAACAACAAAGAGAGAGAGAGAGAGAGAGAGAGAGAGAGAGATTGTGCACAGTTTTAATGGTCTCTTTCAAAGCTTTGGAATTTGGACAACTGTGGACTTTTTTGGAGATTCTGTCTTTTTCCCACTAGTGAAAGTCCGAGAAATCAAAGAGGAAGAAGAGAAAGACGCTTCTCTGCGATTTCGACACACAAAATCTTGGTAGAGAAGATAGACACAAAGAAAGTAGAAACTCCAGAAACAGCTGTCTTCGTCTTCACAGAGGAGAGAGAGAGAGAGACCCCACAAGCAATGAACACAGTCTGTTGTGGAAGAAGAGAAGGGAGCGCTTGAGCGCATTTATTACTCTCTCCATTAAATTCCCACCTTTTTCTCTCACTCTACCTCTAAAAATCTAATCTTTCTTCACATAGTGAAACAATAAACCGGAATCTTAGCCGAATGTGGAAAATTGGTTTGATGGTTCAATTGATTAACCGGATTTGATCATTACTACTTCAGACCTACTAGTCTACTCTACAACTTCTGCTAGATTTTAATGTTCATCGTACCGATAAATACATAAACAAGACCGAACCATTTGGAGCTGTTATTAAAAAATTTGGTTTGCCCGGTCCAAACTGGTTTAACCAGATCCAAACTGATTTTTGTGAGAATATTGGATCGCATTTATAACTTCGTGACTTGGACATGAAAGATACGTGAGATATATTAAGGCTATTATTGTGATGGTATTTATTTCAACTAGATATATTGTTAAAGGCAAAATCGTAATCTTCTAAGCACAACTCACTAGCATTTTAAATCTGACTTTTTCACTCTTATTTTAAACTATCAAACTAAAAAAACTCTCACTTCAAACCATTAAATTAGCTCATTTTAACGGAATTGTTCATTTTCCGTTAAAGAATAACGACTTGGATTTGAATATATATAGTTTTTAATGAGAAAATAATTTTATTATTTATCATGATGAAAACTCCAGAAAAAAATTGAAAAACAAAATTCATCTTCCTCCTCTCCTCGAGGAGCGAATTTGGAAACAAAATAAACAACATCTGAGTGATATATTAAATTTCGATTGGAAAATGTGTGAGTCACGATCTCGAATTTGATTTGGTGCTTCAGATATGGTTTCATTTGTTCTCTTAAAAAAATTGATTGCTTTTTAAGTTTTTTTTTTCTTTTTCTTTTGATAAAATGTGAATTTAATACCAAAAAGCGGAACGTTCTTTTACAATGCTTGGCGTAACAAAAGTGTTTTTCAGACCCAAAAAAATTATAAAAAAGCCTGAATAAACCAAAGAAAAAGATTTTAGCTAAAATACATAACGATCGGTAGGTTTGATTTCCCCATCCTTATACGTGCCAAGAGGTTGTCTTTGATCATTCTGTCAATGCCTTTGAATACGGCTTCCATTGTTGTTGAGATTCCGTCATGGAGTCTTATGTTCCTTTCCTTCCATAGAGAGAAGATGGTAGCTTGGATCGCAAGGCGAGTAAGGATTACCGGGAATTGTTGTGTTGTTTCAGAGATACATTTCCTCATACTCCGCCACTCCCTAAAGACAAAACTTGCATGTCCAAGTCGAGAGAAGACTTTGTTCCATACCTGAGTACTGTAATCACAATGAAGAAAGAGATGGTCTCTACTCTCCACATGAAGGCTGCAAATACAACATAATCCAGTAGTGTTTATGCCCCATCTAAGCAATCTTTCCCTTACTGGAAGCCTATCTCTTTGAGCAACCCAAAAAGTGAAAGCGTGCCTTGGAACGTGTCCGCGAAACCATACATAATTACTCCATGGTACTTTCCTAGAGGCAGGCCTGATGCAATCCCAAGTCGCAGAACAAGAGAAGATAGAGTTGTTCGAAGAACCTATCTTCCAATTGTAAATATCTGGCCCTCTGGAATCTGTAGGTGGGGCCGTTGCTAGCAACATTGATCGAACTTCATTCAACTCACGCATTCTTGTTCTTGGGCTTGGAAGAATCCAACCATTGACCCCACAAGCATTTGAAATTTTACTCTCAACGGGTATCCCCATTTTTCGAGGCCCATTTGCACCTACAAAATCAATCAATGGTCCAAGAGACGCCCAATTATCATACCAGTAGCTGCTGCTCTTTCCATTTCCCAACTTACATCTTAAAAACAGTTTCGCAAGAGGTCAGATTTTGAGCAGATTTTTCCAAATCCAAGAGTCATTTGATTTCTCTTCGTAAGACCAGAAATTTACCCTCTTGAGATGGTGTTCCTTATTCCAAGCAACCCACAAAGATCCAATGTTGCCAAACAGAAGCAATATCAACTTCAGGTTGAGCACCTTATTCCAGATAGAGAAGTTTCTTAAGCCAAGTCATCCCTCACATTTCGGCAAACACACCTTTGA
Organism: Eutrema heterophyllum; assembly: GCA_002933915.1. Classification (NCBI taxonomy): domain Eukaryota; kingdom Viridiplantae; phylum Streptophyta; class Magnoliopsida; order Brassicales; family Brassicaceae; genus Eutrema; species Eutrema heterophyllum. Next base: position 696,942 of record PKMM01018733.1, read on the forward strand.
CCATGAAACTTTTACACCTGAATGCTTGTTTATGTCCCCTGACCATAGGAACATGTTGCACAATCTTTCTAGCTGTTTCAAACAACCATGTGGTAGAGAGAAAGCTGATTGCCAAAAATTTATATAACTATATATCACCGATGATATCAATTGAAGTCTCCCCGCAAAAGATAAGGTCTTAACCATCCAATTATTGAATCTTGCTGTCACAGCATCAATAAGTGGTGAGTATTCTGATTTTCTGAGCTTTCTATGCATAAGGGGCAAGCTTAGGTACCTGATTGGGAAAGATGATATATTGATGCCAAAAGAAGCTGTTTCTGTTGTATCTTATGGGTTCAAACCAGTAGTAAATAACGCTGACTTCTCCTTGCTCATGCCCAGCCCCGATAGACCAGAGAATTCTTCTAGCGTGCTTGTAATGGCATGCAAAGAGCTCGGCTTTCCGTCATAAAGAATCATCACATCATCAGAGAAGGATACATGAGTGATGCGTGGATTTCTCCCCTTTGGATGTAAACCAAAAAGCCCCAAATCAACATTTCTCTCCAGCATGCTTGAGAACACCTCCATTGCAATTACAAACAGATATGGGGAAATAGAATCTCCTTGTCTTAACCCATTTGTTCCCCTAAAGTAACCATAGATTCCTCCATTGATACTTATAGAGAAACTTGTTGGTGTTAGACATTGCTCAATCCAGTTGATAAACAGAGGAGGAAAATCAGTTGCATGAAGCACTTCTATAATGAAATCCCATTTTATTGAGTCGAAAGCTTTTCGGATATCTACTTGTAGTAGCCCCCTTCTTGAAATATTCTTTTGGTTTGACCCATGTATCATTTCTGTCACGAGAAGGACGTTTTCCACTAGCTGTCTTCCTTTCAAGAAAGCTGATTGCGAATTTGATATCATGTTTGGTAGAATTGCATGTAGCCTGCGAGCCAAAAGTCTAGAGATTACCTTGTACACTGAGTTACAGCATGAAATTGGTATGAAATCTTTCATTCTGTCCACCCCTTGCTTTTTTGGAACTAGAGAGATTATAGTTGAGTTTACTTGCTTGAGCATCTTTCTGGATGAAAATCAATACCAACCACAGCCCAAGAGCTTTTGTAGAATTCCGCTGTGTACCCATCAGGCCCTGGAGATTTGTTCAGGGGAAGAGAAAAAACCTATGCTTTAAAGTCTGATTTTGTCACCGGTGCAAGTAGGATATCTATGGAATCAGAATCACACTTAAAACTTGTGTAGTCTCTGATCACTTCACATTCAATATCAGAGAGACGTTGGACGTTGCTTCCCAGCAGATCTTTGTAGTAATCCACACAAAAATTTTGGATATCCATTGGATCTTCCAATCTTGTTCCCCAATTATCGATCAAATAGTGAATTTGGTTTAAAGCTCTCCTTGCTGCCATATAGCGGTGGAAAAAAACTAAATTCTTATCTCCAACCTCAGCCCAGTTCACTCTGGATCTCTGCATAAGAAAACGCTCCTCGGCCTCTTCCAACACAGACCAAACTCGACGCCTATTTTTCCAACATAGCTGATTCAGGGGAAGGATCATATAAGAGATTGTTTTGACAGATGGTAAGCTTATCCTGCGCTTCTTTAACTCGCTTTTCCAAATCAGAGTAGTGATCCATGTTGATGCTTTTTATAACTTTTTTCAGTGCCTTCAACTTCTTCACCAGGTTAAACATTTCATTTTCTGGATACCTGATTCTTTCCCACTCCTCCGATATCCTTTGAATAAAATCCTTGTGCTTGGCAATGAAGTTTGAGAACTTGAAGGGCTTGTTTCTAACCGCTTGAGATCTCCCGAATAGAACACAACTGGGGCTGTGGACTGAAAAAAGATTTGCTCCAAACTGAGCGAAGGAGAACGGAAAAGAGAGCATCCAAGCATCGTTAACTAGCACTATGTCTAATTTTTTCGCCAAGCTAGGGTGTTTCCACCTGATTATTCCACCAAGTGTAATGGTTGCCACGGAAAGATAGATCACTCAACTCTGCCTGATTTAAACAACTTCTAAAATCCAGCATTCCTCTTGAGACTCTTGTGCTGTTTTTTGAACTATCCGTAGGATCGAGAGACTAGTTAAAATCTCCTATAACAGCCCAAGGGATGTTGCTAAAACTTGGGTTTTGAGCAGCCTGATTTATTTCCTCCCAAAGAGCTAATCTTCCCTCTTTACAGTTTACTGCATATACAAAAGTGACTGCCAAATCGTGGCTCATACCAGGCAGCCTTACAATACAAGAGATAGATTGCTTGGTCTTGGTGACAACAGTAAGCGAGACTGTAGGATCCCACACCACCTAGATTCTGCCTAACGGAGAGTGCTCATAATTACTGATAAAATTCCAATTCGGAAAAGAAAACTTCATATATTTCAGAGACTTATGTTCCTTAACCTTTGTCTCTATAATACTACCAAAAGAGGCTTTAGCAAGCCTAAACCACTTTATGAAACTGCTATGCCGCACTGATTTATTAAAATCTCTGACGTTCTAACAGAAATTATGTGAGGTTGGGGCTATTGCCCCTGGTAGTACCTGACTTTTTGAGCATCTTTTTCTGCCGCTTCTAGACAACCTCAATGAACCTCTCCTCCTCAGCCTGACTTTCTTCTTCCTCAGATTGGGAGGACTCAGCCTCGCTGCTTGACTCCTCATTCGAGCTAGAAACCGAGGTTGATGGTGGTTCTGATTCAGTGGAAGGATCCACTAACGCCTGATTTTGATTCTTTGAAGATCTGACTATGTACATCTTTCTCGGTGGATATTCAGGCTCAATCAAAACCCCTTTTCCTTTTCCAACATAATCCACCACTAATTTAGGATTCTTTATTGCCCTGGGAGAATCCTTAATGACCAAAAGTGCTTTTTTATATTTGCGCATAGGTTTCTTATTCTTCTTTGGCGTTACAGTCTCCTGGACAACCTTCTTTGCTTTTGGGCAAATTTCCTTGGTGTGCAACGTGGAGTTGCAGTCTGAACAAAGAATAGGAGCTGTAGGGCATCTTCTTATTGGATGGCCTATCTGCTTGCAATGGTCACATGTTGGAGAAAACCAAGGGGAAGAGACTTCCATCCTTTGTGTTTGGCCAGATTGGAATCTCACATTGATCCATTCCGGAAGCGGCTTTGATGGGTTGATTACTGTTAGGACCCTGGCTACTTCAAGGTTCGTCATGTTTAACGTAGAAGGGTGAACACAAACCGGATCTCCAACGAGGCCTGCAACATGCTCTAGCCCTTTCTCCGAGAAAAAGTGTAAAGGTACTCCTCTAGAATCCACCCAAACAGGCGCATCCGTGAGATTCGAAAATTCTGGCGTTAATCCAGGCTCCCATTTCGATATGCCACATTCCTTGTGCTAGAACTCTGGCTCGAGTGGATGGACAAGGGATTTTGATAAGGAAAGACCTATCTGATAGCTTTGAGACTGTGATATCTCTCAGTCTTCTACTCCAAATACCATTTGTAATGGCGTGGAGAGCTCCTGGCGAAGGAGCCTTTCCATAGAATTGCGCTAGGATGAAGCTATCCCACCGGTGCTGATTTCTTGTGATAACCTCGTTTGGGATCGTTACACAAGGCTCGCCCGAGTCTAAGATGGAGACTTGTCCTTTCTTAATCATCCTTTTGTTAGCCGGGTTTGCTATTTCGCACCAGGACGGTTTACTTGCTTGCTCCGGAGACTTAGTAGATTCTTGCGGAGATGAAGTATGTCCTTGCTGAGACTTTACCTCACTTGACTCGAGGGAGACTGTGTTCCCTATATTAGAGGAAGCGGGAGCGACTGCAGCAGGTTCTGTAACTTGATCCTTCGAGCATTTGGAAGTGGTCGGATCTGCTGGAGGAGACGGATTTCTGGAGGGTATCGATTCGGCGGCAAGGGCGGCAGATGATCCAGAATCAGATCCAGATTTAGCGGAGGAAGATCCAGATTTAGCATTAGGGGACCCCGATTTTAGTGGAATTCGAGGAAGAGTGCGAGTCTGAGAACCGGAGGGAGAGAATTTAGGGGGGGGATTTTTTTTCTTGGCCATTTATGGTTGCCGACGACGGTGGCCAGGGACCGGCGCCGGTGGGGGTGGAGTTACGAAGAGAGGAAAAAAATTGCTTTTAATCGCTTTTGAATATATTTGGGGTCAAGTCATATCATTTCGCTTTTAATCGCTTTTTAAGTTTGGTTTCTAACGAAAATTGGATCTAGAATCAAATACACAAAGCTGCTCTTTTCAAATTTCTGAGATTTATCGCATTTTTTTTTTTTGGATATGGATGAAGTGGAAGAGGAACAAGTTAAAGGGTATGAACAGAGAAGAAGAAGACAATCCATCAGCAATTGCGGCGGAAGGAGATGCAAAGCCGCCGTTTCCAGATGCATGAAATTGAATCCTACGCAGCACAAATCAAAAAAAGTTTGAATCAAAATTTAAGAAATTCAACCAAACGCAGATGGATCAAACTTGTCTATACCTTGATAAGACGATTGTTTGATATTCCTCGAGAAAAACAATCAAGAAAAGCTGAAATCGACCTAATTTACCTAAAAAAATAATGCGTTTTATTTGTTTCCAGATTCACTCCTCCAGGAGAGGAGGAAGATGAAGAATTTTTGTTTTTTTTCATTTTTTCTAGATTTTTTTAATCATGAGAAATAATAAAATAATAATAAATATTATTTTTTATTATTAAAAAAATAATATATATATATATATATATATATTTAAAGCCACGTTGTTATTCTTTAAAAGAAAAAAACGAATTCCGTTAAATTTTTTACGGCGCAAACTCGGGAGCTAATTTGATGGTTTGAAGTAAGAGTTTTTTTAGTTTGATGGTTTAAAGTGAGAGTGAGAAAATCTCAAGGTTTAAATTGCTACTGAATTGTACTTTGAGAGTTAAAAATGCGATTTTCCCTATTGTTAAATGAGTCAATATTTTTTTTTAAAATTAAGAGTTTTTCTATTGCTAAAGAACAAAAAGAAGCATGTAACGTAACAAGTAAGTTTAGTTCAAAAAAAAAAACGTAACAAGTAAGAAGCATGTAACAACTAATTTAATGGTTAATGTTAAAAAAATAAAAACTAATTTAATGGTTAAATGGTGATAGTCTAATGGTTGAATGGTTTCTATTAGCCTCGGAAATTACACTGAGTTTGGATATGAGATTCTCTCGGTTAACAAAAAAAAATATATCAACTAATTATGAATTGGCAATCCATATATTTTAATTTTTGGTCCATAATCTAGCAGTTCATCGTCTCGACGATCTAACTTTTCTTTGTAATCGTCAATCTATAGTTTTAATAAAGTGAAAGTCTCCGAGATTCTTCTTTGATTTTATCTATGTACCCTTTAGTTGCCCTAATAGGTACTACATATCAGTTGTTTTACTAGGCTAAATAAGATTAAAACAATAAATAATCGGTAAATTACGATTGTTTTTTTAAGGCATATAAGAGTTTCGTCGTGCCGAAGAAATGGAGTACTAATGGCACGTGACTGTGCTTAAGGCGTAGGGTACGGCACGTGACCGGAACCGTGCTTGCTGCTTCCATAGATTAGAGCAAGTGAGAAGGTAAAGTAGGCCTGCGGGATCCAGAGCATAATAATGGGATGGACTATTAACGGGCTTAGAAGGCCCATAGATTTGTCATTATGTTTTATTAGGTTTTGTCCGGTTTGGAGAATTCTGATTGTTTGTATAATATCTTTAGAAAAGTTGATCTGAAGTGTATATTTTGTGGCAGCCAAAGAATGGGAACCCTAAGTCAAATTGAAAACATGGCATATAGATTCGATATTCTCATGGTCTTGTCTTCTAATGCTAATGGTTGGAGACTTGGAGTTATATAGAAATTTTGAGAAACAAATAATAAAAATATATCAATATTCCAAGGAAAAATAAATAAAATAATCTCATTGTGCTATTTAGGTTGTCTTTTAAAATGATTGGAGTTTGTTATGGCAGTTGAGATTCTGATTCTTTTTCAGACATACATAGACATGTAAGGTTGTGAGTGAGGTAAGATCTTGTCATCCTTTTTCTCGTTTATAAAAGGGATTTTTGGCTGTTTAGTATTTTTTTTGAAAATTTTATAAAATTTTTAACATTTTCTAAATTTAATATGAGAACTAGCATTCAGTGTACTGTACACGCGTTGACTTTCCAGTCGTATCCATATACAGTACTACGTGAATCAACGGTGTACAGTACACAGACCAATAGAAAATATGGGCAAAATCATCATTTGACACCGAAGAAAACAAAAAAAAAAGTGACAAAATTATAAATAAAGTTTGAAAAAGTGACCGTAGATGCAATTATCTCTTTATAAATATTAATTTTAGCACTTCACCTCCAATCTCATGAGCTATTAATCTGGACCAATAGCATAACATCTTTTTTTATATAGGAATATTAAAAAAGAAGTTCAAAATATCGGAATTATTTTATGCTTACTAATTTTTGTTAAAAATACTTAAACACCGTCGAGATCTGGTTGGAAGATCTTTTATAATAGCTAGAAAAAGGATTCTTCATTCTTCTATACTCTGATTTCAAAACAAAAGGTTGTTTAAAATCAATGAATCTTATTGCATAAACCAGAGATAAATTGTTCAACATTTGCAATTGATTTCAGATAATATTATGCATTATGCTCTTTATACCAAAAAAAAAACGGCGTGCATTATCATACACCAAAGGGTTGACTCTGGTACACTACATGTAAAATACAGCTTCTTCAGTATACATCCTAGACTTTTCATCTCTATTCTACACACCTTAAACAAATTTATTATTTACTAAACATCACGAACTTTACATTCTCTTATAATTGCAATATACCGAATTAATCTCGTGATTGTGTTTAAAAAACCGACAAATCACGTTTAAAAATCACGATTAAGGGAATATGATCCGACCCGGAACAAAACCCAACTCAAAACCAAACCCACCCAACTTACTTAATATCCAACATCGATTTGGGGCTAAAATTAGGGTTCCTTAGAGAAAAAAAAAACAGAGATTTCATCGCGGCCATTGCTCGTTTCTCTCTCCCAATCCTCTACATTTTCTGGTTAGTCTGCTCAATCCGGTCTTATTGCTTTGTTATAGTTGTTTGGTCTCCCAATTTTGGTTATGATTTTTGCATTTTTATGGGTTTGCTTAGATTTTTTTTTCCGGCTCTGTGTTTGCTTAGATTTGGTCGAAATTTTGTGAAGAATTAAAGAAGCTAATAATATTAAATCTTATAGAAAGTCGGCACGCAAACACTTTTCACTTATCAAAAGGTTTGTTGATTGGAGTTTGGGTGGAGTATTGATAAACTGATACGATCCAACTATATTTAGCTTTATTTTCTTCTTTATTTTTTGTCAATTGCTTATGTGGATAGATTTAATTAATCGTTTGTATATGTGAAACATGGGTTAGAGGATCATGTTAGGGGGTCGGGTTAAGGAGTCGGGTTAGGGAGTCAGATTAGGGGTTAAACTGGTCGGATTATCTTAATCGTGGGTTTTTAAAATGCGATTACCGGTTTATTAAACTCAATCACAATTTCTAGTCGTTATGTTGTAAATATAAGAGAATGCAAAGTTCGTGATGTTTAGTAAAGAATACATCTGTTTGGGGTGTGTAAAAAAGAGACGAAAAGTCTATGGTGTATATCGAAGAAGTTGTATACTACATGTAGTTTACCAGAGTTAACCCTACACCAAAGGGTCAAAGTGCTGAGATATTAACGGTTAGGCAATTCAGGCCGTCCCACTCCAAAAACCTTATTTTAGTCGAGACTCCAAACTCGTCCTTTTTTTTTGTTTCTAAGAAATATCTTAAAATATAATAAAAATAATTTTTACTTACAAGTACATCAATCATTTAGAAAAGTTCCAAAAATACTACGAAAATTTAGATTTATGCTCGTTTCTAAAATCAGTAAGTGTGGGTTAATTCGTTTTTCAGTTTTTCTTTGGTTTTTGTATTTGGTTCGGTTAATCTTGGTATTTTGTTTTGATTAGAAAATTCAAAATAATCTTATATTTCAAATAGAAAACATTTTTTTTAATTTAACTTTAAATTTATTAAGAAACCCCAAAGGGCATCGGAATCACTAGAAGAAAACAGTCAATTACCAACGAAATTTTACGACGATTTTAAATCGATGTAAATTTACATCGATGTTACGACGGAATTACGACGAATTATGTATTCGTTGTAAATTCGTCGTAAAAATGTGTCGTCGTAATATCGTCATAATTTGATGACGACATTACGACGATTATACGACGATTTTGAAATTCGTTGTAAACGCGATGTAACATTACGACGGATTTACGACGAATATCACTTTCACAAATTACGTTGTAAAATCGATGTAATTTTACATCGACATTACAACGATTATAATTCGATGTAAATTAACGACGAGTATACGTTGATTGTTTCCAGTTAGGTAGAACACGTTTTTAATAGGCTCACCTAATCTATTTACATCGACAATATACGTCGTAAATCCGATGCAAATCCGTTGTAATTCCGTTGGTAATTTTGAAAAAATTCTATAAATACCTTCGTGACTCAAACGTAAATTTCAAAAAAAAAAAAAAAACACTAATAAAAAAAAAACACACTATAAAATCTTTTTTTATAAAATGTCTATATACGATCTACGGAGATGGATGTATACGCAAAAGGATTCGGAGGGAGCGTTGACGAACGAATTCAAATAGGGGCTTGAAATATTCATGTATCAGGCCGGAAATATGCAAACAACCCTGTAAAGCGGTAAGATATTCTGTCATTGTCGTAAATGCAAGAATACGAGATATGTTTTTATCGAGACGGTGTGGAAGCATTTACTAAATATAGGGTTTATGCCGCAATATTATGTTTGGTATCAACATGGAGAGGGTTTTGAAAGAAATCAAGCTGATCGTAGTAGTAATTATCAAGGTCATGTAGATTTTGATGAATCAAATGATCAGGGTACTAGTAGTTATCATCATCATGGTCAATATGATCAGGGTCAAGATCATGATAGGATGCATGACATGGTTACTGATGCATTTCATAAAACAAATGCTGATAATAGTGTTGAGGAATCCAACGTAGATGCGAAGCGATTTTATGATATTCTAGGCGCTGCAAATCAGCCACTTTACGATGGATGTAGAGAAGGTCAGTCTAAATTGTCGCTAGCAGCTAGGATGATGACAATTAAAACTGATAATAACTTAGCTGAGGTTTGCATGGATGATTGGGCTGATCTTATTAAAGAGTATTTTCCAGAGGATAATTTAGCTGCTGAAACATACTACGAGATACAGAAGTTGGTGTTTAGTCTTGGGTTGCCTTCTGAGATGATAGATGTATGTGTTGACAATTATATGGTTTTTTGGAAAGATGACGATAAGCTGCAGGAATATCGATTTTGCCAAAAACCGAGATTTAGGCCGCAAACTTTTGGGCGTAGTAAGATACCGTACCAACGGATGTAGTATCTTCCTATAAGTGATAGGTTGAAACGATTGTATCAATCTGAAAGGACAGCTGCATCGATGAGGTGGCATGCAGAACATTCACAGAGAGAAGGAGAAGTGACTCACCCGTCAGATGCAAAAGCTTGGAAACACTTTAACACGGTACACCCAGACTTTGCTAAATCTAAGCGAAATGTGTATCTTGGTCTTTGCACTGATGGATTTAGTCCATTCGGTATGTCTGGTAGGCAATATTCTTTGTGGCCAGTTATCGTAACGCCTTATAACTTTCTCCCATATATGTGCATGCAAAGGGAATTTCTATTCCTGAATATTTTAGTCTCTGGTCCCAATCATCCAAAGAGGTCCCTTGATGTGTTTTTGCAGCCTCTCATAAATGAGTTGAAACAGTTGTGGTATACATGAGTTCGTACATATGACTGTTCGAGGAAAAAAAAATTTACGATGCGTGCGGTGCTTATGTGGACAATAAGCGACTTCCCTGCATACGGAATGCTATCAGGTTGGACAACGCATGGGAGGTTATCTTGTCCTTATTGCCTCGATCGGACAAATGCGTTTCAGCTGAAACATGGTCGAAAAACATGCTGGTTTGACTGTCACCGCCGGTTTCTACCAATCAACCATCCATATCGGAGAAACAAGCGGTTGTTTAGAAAGAACAAAATCGTGCGTGTCCCCCCACCAGTGTATCTATCTGGAGAAGATCTAGAAGCGCAAATAGATCATTTTAGGGGGCTAGAAACGGTGATTCGTGGGGGAAATTGGCACACGCCGGCTAATATGCCTGATGGATACGGAGTCAATCACAATTGGCACAAGAAAAGCATTTTTTTGGAACTTCCGTACTGGAAAGATCATCTGTTGAGACACAATCTAAATTTTAGGATTTAGGGTTTAGGGTTTAGGGTTGAAATATGTTGTATAGGTTTGGTTTTTCATCGTTTAGCTTGTTTTACATAAGTTCTTTACTCATTGTATAAAAATATTACCCGTATCAGAAAAATCAATTCCTTTATATACATCATCCATGTTTCGAATAAACTTATAAGAAGGAACGCTATACATTATTATGTAAGATAAGAAAATTTTCCATATATTAGATTCAATCGTCGTTATTGAATTTGTTGTTTACTTTGAGAAGTCTTGGATGCACAAATATACTTTGTTAATACACGACGGATTTGTATATTGTAATTTAGGGTTTAGGATATAGATTTCTTACATTACCATCGAATTTACAACGGCTCCGTCGTAAATTCGATGGTAAGTTACGACGATTTTACGACGGATCCGTCGTAAAATCGTCGTAATGAAAATTAATTTTACCGCGTATAGCGAAATTAATTTCCCGCGTGTTTCAAGTTTACGACGAATTTACGACGGATCCGTCGTAAATCCGTCGTAACTTACCATCGAATTTACGACGGCAACAAACTCTATATATACGTTCCAGATTTCTTCCTCCCTCATAATCTCATAATCTCACAATTTCAATCTCTCTCTACAAGCTCTCTCTCTCTCTAAGGTATGTTTTTAAAAAAAAAAATTAGATATACAATTTTAATTATTAGATAGGATTGGAATTAGGTAGGATTGTAATTAGATAGGATTGGAATTAAATAGTTGCGGGAATTATTAGATTATATTGTTAAGATTCGTTAATTAATTTTTAATAATTTTGTAGATATATATGGCGCCACGTACTACTCACTATCGCCAGTTTATGGGCGGTGATTCGGGACCGTCGGATGTCTCGTCATCTTCTGCCACACCGCCCTTGGTTCTGGATTCTGGGTCCGTACCAGCGGCGCCGCCGCCACCTCCACCTGCACCAGCACCAGCACCTCGACCTCCTTTGTTATATGCGGAATTGACGGTCAGGGATATATTGCAGTCGCCGGGTCATGATGGTTTACCCCGGTTAGATCCGCGACGGCCGCCTAACACTTTTTGGTACGTAATATTATTATTTTTTTCTTCTTTTTTTGGTAATTATTTTTTTTACTGATAATTGTAGTTTTATTTCTCAGGTTTAAGGAAGATAACAAAGTCGGCCGGAGTGTGTCTGACACCATTAAAGCCTATTTCGAGGAGCCTCACCACAACTGGT